>WNWK01014078.1:0-52801 GCA_009830355.1 Cherax destructor
CACGCATAACTGCGATAAAACACTTCAATTACTGGGAACGCTTGAAGTTCCTCAACCTGTACTCCCTGGAATGCAGGCGAGAGAGATACATGATTATATACACTTGGAAAATCCTAGAGGGATTAGTACCAAATTTGCAAAGGAAAATCACTTCCTATGAAAGCAAAAGTCTCGGCAGACGATGCAACATCATCCCCTCCCCGATGAAAAGCAGGGGTGCCACTAGCACGATGAGAGACAACATAATAAGTGTCAGGGGCACAAGACTGTTCAATTGCTTCCCAGCATAAATAAGGGGATTACCAATAGACCTATGGCTGCCTTGAAGAAGGCCTTGGACAGGCACCTAAAGTCGGTACCAGACCAGCCAGGCTGTGGTTCGTACGTCGGGTTGCGTGCAGCCAACAGTAACAACCTGGTTGATCAGGCCTTGATCCACCATGAGGCCTGGTCACAGACCGGGCAGCAGGATCGTTGACCCTTGAAACCTTCTGCAGGTAAACTCCAGGACAGTCACTGGTGTTGACTGACCTCACAAAGTGTCATTGTAGTAACACCAGGACAGTCACTGGTGTTGACTGACCTCACAAAGTTTCATTGTAGTAACACCAGGACAGTCACTGGTGTTGACTGACCTCACAAAGTGTCATTGTAGTAACACCAGGACAGTCACTGGTGTTGACTGACCTCACAAAGTGTCATTGTAGTAACACCAGGACAGTCACTGGTGTTGACTGACCTCACAAAGTTCATTGTAGTAACACCAGGACAGTCACTGGTGTTGACTAACCTCACAAAGTTTCATTGTAGTAACACCAGGACAGTCACTGGTGTTGACTGACCTCACAAAGTGTCATTGTAGTAACACCAGGACAGTCACTCACTGGTGTTGACTGACCTCACAAAGTGTCATTATAGTAACACCAGGACAGTCACTCACTGGTGTTGACTGACCTCACAAAGTGTCATTGTAGTATCACCAGGACAGTCACTCACTGACCAGGTCCCAGATGACTGGTCCCACAACCAGGACCGAGATGAATGGTCCCACAACCTGACCCAGATGACTGGTCCCACAACCAGGTCCCAGATTACTGGTCCCACAACCAGGACACAGATGACTGGTCCCACAACCAGGACCCAGATGACTGGTCCAACAACCAGGACCCAGATGACTAGTCCCACAACAAGGTCCAAGATGACTGGTCCCACAACCAGGACCCTGATGACTGGTCCCACAACCAGGACCCATAGTATTGTCCCACAACCAAGACCTAGATGACTGGTCTCAAACGCAAGACCCAGATGACTGGTCTCAAATCCAAGACCCTGATAACTGGTCCCATAACAAAGACCCAGATGACTGAGCCGAACACCAAGACCCAGATGACTGGTCCCACAACCAGGACCCTGATGACGGGTCCCGAAACAAGGACTCTGATGACTGGTCCCACAACCAGGATCCTGATGACTGGTCCCACAACCAGGACCCTGATGACTGGTCCCACAACCAGGATCCTGATGACTGGTCCCGCAACCAGGACCCTGATGACTGGTCCCACAACCAGGATCCTGATGACTGGTCCCACAACTAGGACTCTGATGACTGGTCCCACAACCAGGACCCAGATGACTGGTCCCACAACCAGGACCCTGATGTCTGGTCCCACAACCAGGACCCTGATGTCTGGTCCCACAACCAGGACCCTGATGACTGGTCCCACAACCTTGACCGTGATACTGGTCCCACAACCAGGACCTAGATAACTGGACCCACAACCATTATTCAGATGACTTGTCCCACAACCAGGACATGAAAAAACGATATCACAACCAGGTCCCAGATGACTTGTCCAACAACTTGGATCTGGAAGACTGGTCCTCCAAACAGGTCCCTTGTGTCTGGACCCACAACCAGGACCCAGATGACTGGTCCAACAACCAGAACAAAAATGACTGGTCACACAACTAGGATACTGACGACTGGACCCAGAACCATTACTCAGATGACTGGTACCACAACCTGGACAAAAACGACTTTTACCACAACTAGGACCTAGATGACTGGTACCACAACCAGGAGCAGGATGACTGATCAAACATCAAGGTCCCAGGAGACTGGTCCCATAACAAGGTCGAAGATGACTGGTCCCACAACCAGGTCCCAGATGACTGGTCCGACACCCAGGTCCCAAATGACTGGTCCCACAACCAGGACACTGATGACTAGTCCCACAACCAGAACCCTTATGACTAGTTCCACAACCAGGACCCTGATGAGTTGTTCCACAAACAGGACTCTGATTTGTTCGACAACTAGGGCCCTGAACAAGGTCCAGATTATTGGTCCCACAACCAGAACTCAGATGACTGGTCCCACACCCAAGTCTCAAATGTCTGGTCCCACAACTAGGATCCAGGTGATTTGAGCCGCAATCAAGACCCTGATGAGTGGTCCCACAATCAAGACCCTGATGAGTGGTCCCATATCCAGGACTCAGAAGACTGTCAATGAAGAATGGTTGGATTTGAGAGGGGTCTGACCTCTCAATGATTACATTATTTTTTCTATTAGTGTCCTACACCTCACCTTGTGACAGTATATAAGGGGCCTCTATGGCCTAATTTTTTTTTCGTTATTTTTCATTCTATTTCGTTCATTTTTTTATACGTAAAGAAGCACCTTTCTAGTTGTCTTGTATCAAGTTTCAAAAAGATCGCCCAACAAACAACTGAGAAAAAAAAAATATTTATCAAATTTTTACCAAACATCACTTATAAAAAATTCTGGAGTCGTAGTGGGACTTGTTGAAGCTGTTCTGGCTTCACCTACGCATAAAACAATGCTAATCTGAAATTATTTTAATCACCTTTCTGTAATTTATCCCTATCTACATGGGAACATACAATTGAAAGTGCAGGAAGTGGAGGCCATTGTCATAATGTAGATGAGCCTGTTGGGATGGAAGTGGGTGTGGATTCAAGGAAGAGGTCGGTGGGAGCGTCGGAGGACGATGTACTCATACCGACCCATGCACCTGTAAGAACATTGGTTGAGGTAGGACACAGGGGGCAAGGGGGGGGGGCTTTGGTCCGGGAGGGGGACAAAGGAGGGAAGAGTTTGAGAGATAGGACAGGTTTCATAAAAAGTGCAGTGCAGAGACCTCAGAAGCACAGAGGAAGGCCCCCTATGCAATTTTCAGGTGTTTATCTGTAAATGCTAATGGCCTCAGGACAGAGGTCAAACGGAAGTGGATTGAAGTAATATTAAGATATGATGACGCAGATGTATGCTTTCTGCAAGAGCATAACTTTAAGTGTGGACGAGAGTTGACGTTGAATGGGTACCAGGTGTATGCGGGAAGTTCGGGGAAATTAAAAGGTGGAGTGGCAGTGACACTGAAGGGGACCAGCATGGGAGGAGGGGGGAGGAGGGAGAGTGGTGAGAGTGGATGGGATATGGGTGATGGTGTGGGTTTGCTTTGTGGGAGTTTATATGCCGGCGGATAATCATAGGGGTATAAAGTGGAGTTTGTGAGGGATGTGTTGTTGTACCATTTGCGAGGGTTGCCGATGATTTCCATACTAGGAGGAGAGTGGAATTGTGTTATCAGAAATAAGGATGTGGAACCTAGAGGGGCGGGTTGTGTGTTAGGGGAGTTGTGAGAGGCGCTGAGGGATGTGGGAGTAGTCGATGTGGTTGGATGAGATGGGTGGCAGGTAGATCATACTTTTTTAATAAGGGGATATGTGGCACGATTAGACCGCATTTATGTGACAAGAGAAATCACTATAGGGAGGGTTTTGTCATTAGACATAGGGTTTTCTGATCATAGAGGTGTACTGGCGGAGGTGGCATGGAAGGGGATGATTCGAAGATATGATAGTTATTGGAAGATGAATGTGCGCTTACTACATGGGGATGGGGAGATGAATGATTTTGGGGAATGGTGGGAGACTTGTTGGGACAAGAGCAGGGAAGTAAAGGATGTTTTGGGTTGGTGGGAGACGTGGGCAAAGCCGGGAATTCGAGATTTCTACAGACGGAAGGGTAGAAAGGAGGCAAAGTGGAAGTCTGGACTGCAAAGGTATTTGGAGGGACAGTTGAGTCGATGTTATTAGAAGGGGGGGACTACCTAGGGTTGGGGAAATAGAGGTTCTGAGAGGACGTTTGAAGGATCTCCAAAATGAGAGATTTGATGCTATACGGGTACGGGGGGGTATGGAGGAGGTCTTGTCGGGAGATCGGCCATCTGGATGCGTGTTAAGGAAATTTCAAGAATAACAGAAGGGTACTACTATCATTGGGTTGGAGGTCAGCAAAGGGGAAGGGGGATATGAGGTGGGGCAAACTTTGAGGACTACTGAAGGTATGAGTAACTATGTAGATATTTGGTTCCGAAGGAAGATGGCTTATAGGGGAGGAGGAGGACAGGAGGGTAAAATTTTGGAGGAAGGAATTAGGGAAGCTATAGGAGTGTTGAAGCGTAAGGGGATGGAGGGCATGATATGTGAGCATGAGGTGTGTGAAGCAGTGCAAAGTATGAGTCGAGGAAAGGCACCGGGCATTGATGGAATTCCCAATGATTTTTATGTGGTACATTGGAATACTATGAAAGAATGTTTGGTACGATTATTTAATTGCATGAAAGACACAGGTTTGATGGGGGAGACGCAGCGTACGGGTGTGGTGGTTTTGGTGAAAAAGGGGGGAGGGGGGAAGACGCTAGGGAATTATAGGGCGATCTCCCTCATGTGTGCAGACTATAAGATTTTTGCGAAAGTTTTGGGTAATAGGATAAAATTGGTGCTTGACGAAGTCATTCATCAGGGTCAGTTTGGTATACCGGGGAGAAGTATGAGTGTGGGTCATGGGAAGATCAGGGATTTTGTGGAAGGTAGAGGAGGGGGGGGGCGCCTTGGGGTTAGATTGGAGGGAGGCTTATGATTGCGTGGATAGGGGTATGTTGAGTAATATTTTATCACGATGGGGTTTGGGGACGAAATTACTGGGTGGGTAGAGACTTTGTATAGAAATGTGATAATTAGGATACAGGTGAATGGCAGAGTGGGAGCACAGGTGTGTATGGATTGGAGCTTGAGGCAGGGATACCCCTTGTTCCAGATACTGTTTGCCTGCATACAAGACCCTTTTTACCATTTAATTACCGAGGGAGTGTGGAAAAGGGGTGGGGGGTTAAGCGATACAGGTATAGTAGGGTACGTAGATGACACGACGGTTTTGGTGGGAAGGGAGGAGGGGGTTGAGTAATGTGGGTCGTATTATTGAGGTGTTTGGTGGGGCAATGGGTTTGAGAGTGAATGGGGCAAAGTCGAAGTTATTAGAGGTGGGTTAGGGGGTTTGGGTGAGGTCTACGGTTAGATAATTGTGGAAAGTATAAAAATCTGTGTGGTGTATAAGAAGGATAGTGTGGCAGCCCGTATAGTAAATTCAGAGGCGGTGGTGGCGAGGGCTATGGCAAGGATGAGAGGGTGGAGGGCGGGGGATGTAACTTTACAACAGAGGGTTGTGATGGTTAATGTGTTAGTATACAGTAAGGTATGGCAAGTGGCTGCGGTGTACCCTTTGAGGTCGGCTGATGTTCAGGAGCTGCAGAAAAAAGTCTTACGTTATGTGTGGGGATACAGAATGCCATGGCTTAGGAAGGAGGTGGTTATGACAAGTGTTAGGATGGGAGAGTTGGGGCTTATCCCCTTGGAAAGACGAGCACAGAGCATGTATGTGACACAGAGGTACCTTAGAGCAGGGGGAGAGCGGGGTAAAAGAGTGAGGTAATGAGAGATGTGAGGCAGTGGTGGAGTGGGAAGGATTTACGTGTGTGTGAGGATGCCTAAGAGGTTGAGGGCGAGTTGGCTAGGGAATATAGGTGGGATAGGGGTGGGGGTGCAAGGGGAGGCCATATTTCCGGTCTATGATTGGAATGGGATATCGGAGGGGTTCCATAAAATCAGATTGAAGCAGAAAGTTAGGGAACTGGTGTATAGATTTTTAATGGGTATTTTAGCATCCAGGTCGGTTCTCTTCCATATGGGGTTTGTGGGGTCAGGGAGTTGTCCGAGATGTGGGTAGGAGGAGACTGCGTATCATGCGGTTTATTTTTGCTGGAATTTGGAAGCAGTGAGGGAATGTGAAGGTTGTCACCAATCTTCTCAGGAAAAGTATAATAGAAAAAGACTAATAACAAGAAAAATAAACACTATTTTAATAGAATGAAATTTAAATAATAAATACGTAAATATGATTATAATAATCCTATATTAAGAAAAATGAAAAATGAAAACAAAAAATATATATATGATTCAAAGCTAAATATTTACAGCTGTGGTCTTAACACTGAAGCAATGAATCCCTGTGATGACTCTGTGGTGGTGGTATTGTGATTGTTGTTGCCTTGATGTTTTCCACAAATCCAACAGTTTTCCAAACTTCCACAATGTCACAAATGATGTCAGGGACTCAGTTGAAAGTTGTCCCCTAGTGACGTCTAGTTGCCTGATGTTTCTAGTGTGTACTGAGGTACTACTGGTGTAGTGCAGAATTGATGGAGTTACTCTGTTTCTCAATTGGTGAGTACGCCAGCCCCCCACTCAGCCTTGAAAAAGATTATCCGAGCGGACACAGAGGACTGTGAATGAAACCACAATAATTACTCACCACTCTAGCATTAATTTACATAGTAGGCATAAGGCCTTTAAAAGAAATGGCGAAACTGTAATACATAACTATCAAAAACCAAGGCAGGACATAGCAGAAGTGAATGTTGTTAAACATGAGTGAAGCTCCAAAATAATTAAAGAGTGAAGCTCTTGAACATAAAATAATGAAGATACAAACAGCCGTGAAGTACTTACAGTGAGATCGAGCGTGGTCAGTCAAGTGATTTCAACCGGTGGCCGGAGCCTAGCATTATACCTCTCACCGGGTGGAAAAGGGGGGGGGTTATAGCAGCAGCGAGACACTCACCCCACCTTAACAAGCAAACTACCACTCAACCATCACTCTACATACCTTCACACTTTCATCACTCCTATCTATGGACTTTTCCCTCACACTCCCCCATACCAAGACTGCTAGTCAAGGAATAGAAGTAGAAATTAGAAGGTAAAAGTCCCTAAAAAAAATGAAAGTCGCATAAGTACAAATATTCTACTGAATGTCACGACTTAACCAGTCAGAGAAATAATTAGATGAACCATTGATATACACAATATGAAACTTAAAAGCCTGGAGTGCCAATGTCCACCTCAAGAGGCGACTTTTGGTTCCCTTAAAAGTTTCTAGGAGAATTGACTCTCGGCATTGATCGGGAATGACTAGGAGGGAATAATCTACTGTAAGAGAATTAGGTTTAAACACAGATTTATACAAGATCCCGTCACGATATTCAAACTTATGTGACGAGTATCTTCCCTGGATAACTGTATTATTTATAGCATGACTATGGCAATACCGAAGTGGTGGGGGGGTTTTGTCATCTCTGAGGGTTTTGAGTCTTGATGTGGATGGGGTGCCGGGGGAGGTGGGGAGGGCGGTTAGGTATGTGGTAGCGGATTATTTGTATGTCTCATGTGGAATGCATAATGAAATAGGAGATTATAGAATTCGGCTTTGGCGGCTAGTGTTTATCATACACAGTGTATAGTAGGACATGGGAATCGAGTTTTTCGGAGGGCTATAGGAATTTAACGATGGTGAGGTTGCAAGCTCTGGGGGCGTGGTAAATCCAAAATGGGTTGGTCCTCGAGGGGATAGGTAAGGTGGGGGGGGAAGGGGTGGTGTGGATGAGTAGGAGAGTGTTTGGTGGCATATGAGGGGGAGTTGGGGTAGGGTAGGACGGGTGACTTCTGACCTTGTTACAAAGGAGGACTTATGACAAAAGTGGGAAGTATGCATGGAGGAAGGGTTTTGGAGTTTTTTCATTGACTTTTTGGACTAGGGATATATAGAATGGCTTTTGTTAGGGGAAAAGCGTAGGGGGCTGTCTGAGTGACGAGAGGCTTATTGTTGTTTTAAGTATATTATGATTGTATAAGAATCATGGTGCTACATGTCTGCGTTTTATGGGATATTGTATAGCACATATGAGTCAGGGTTTATGTGAAGGAACCCTATAAGTAGGTGGAACAGTATATGTGTCTTTTTGTTGAGTTATTGTTATCATTCATTGTATGATTATTACTTACCAGAGGATCCTGGGAGATGGAGTTTTGTCGTAGGGTTTTTCTTATTCTATACGAGGTGTGTAGCTACGGGGAGGTATAAGGTGGCATTGCCCACGGGAAGATATTATGTTTTGGAAGTGCTTTACTTCTTTTTGAAACACCCTAATGTTATAGGGTGATGGATTTATTGTGGTAGGCATTGTACAGAATTTATAGAATTATATGTTTAAATTAAAGTCATATAATGTATATGGTTCTTATGTTCTGTTGAACGTAATAACTTTGCTTGGAAGATAGGTGTGTAAAATTTATTATTTTTCATGGTTTTATGTTTCTGTGAATATAAAATTTTCTGCTTGGAGATAAGTTTTGATTAGATGTATTATGTATTAGGTTGTGAGAGAATGTTACATGTCAATATATAAGTTGATGAATTGCATATTCACAGAATTGTATGTAATAGTATCAAACACTATTATAGACTTATAAACCTAATCTGTTTTTGTGTTATCATAGTGATGTTTTGTTCTGGGTTTTGAGTGATATTGAGTCATTGATATGTCTTGAATTTACACACATTAGAGTGAGAGTGATGTGTTGAAGGGGGTTATGTATTTTGTACTGTGGATATGTATCATGTTTTCTTTTTTTGGGTTCGCATTTTATGGACGACCTTTTATTCTGTAAATATTATGTGGTTTTAAATCAAATATAAAAAAAAAAAAAAAAAAAAATCTGCATGACTGTGTCCACCGTTGAAGACACTGCAAGACTCCAAGCAGACATAAACCAAATCTTTAAATGGGCTGCAGAAAACAATATGAAGTTCAATGATGAGAAATTTCAATTACTCAGATATGGAAAACGTGAGGAAATTAAAATCTCATCAGAGTATAAAACAAATTCCAACCACACAATAGAGCGAGAAAGTAATGTCAAAGACCTGGGAGTGATCATGTCAGAGGATCTCACCTTCAAAGACCATAACACCGTAGCAATCGCATCTGCTAGAAAAATGACAGGAAGGATAATGAGAACCTTCAAAACCAAGGATACCAAGCCCATGTTGACACTTTTCAGGACGCTTGTTCTATCTAGGCTGGAATATTGCTGCACACTAACTGCACCTTTCAAGGCAGGTGAAATTGCTGACCTAGAAAATGTGCAGAGAACCTTCACCGCACGCATAAGTGCGATAAACCACCTCAATTACTGGGAACGCTTGAAGTTCCTAAACCTGTACTCCCTAGAATGCAGGCGGGAGAGATATATTATTATATACACTTGTAAAATCCTAGAGGGATTAGTACCAAACTTGCACACGAGAGTCACTCCCTACGAAAGCAAAAGACTCGGCAGGCGATGTAACATTCCCCCAATGAAAACCAGGGGTGCCACTAGCACGTTGAGAGCCAACACAGTAAGTGTCAGGGGCTTAAGACTGTTCAACTGCCTCCCAGCATACATCAGGGGGATTACCAACAAACCCCTGGCTGTCTTCAAGCAGGCACTGGACAGGCACCTAAAGTCGGTACCTAACCAGCCGGGCTGTAGTTCATACGTTGGACTGCATGCGGCCAGCAGTAACAGCCTGGTTGATCAGGCTCTGATCCACCATGAGGCCTGGTCACAGACCAGGCCGCGGGAGCGTTGACCCCCAGAACTCTCTCCAGGTCTACAGGTAAACAGCAATACAATTTACTGCTTCCCTTGAATGGCAACACTTGCTGTTTCCCAACAACACTGGGCTTAGTCTGGGTCCTTGACACTTATAATATTTTGTTTAATTTACACTTAAATAATGTAAGGATCACATATGTGTTGATCACAGTCGACAGATTAGCCATTCATTGCATCAATGTTTCTTTTCCACTGTTTTTTCCCTTTAGAGACCACCGCTGACACTTAAGGAAACTGAGCCTCCACACACACGTGTGTGCACCTACCCATCTACTCTTCATGGCATTTATCAAACCAATCGTACAGAGGGCGGTGATAGTAAACACTTTAATTTATAGCCGTTTGTGGTTTGTTGTGGCTGTGTACCCCATGGTAGAAGAGGACGTGATTAGATTACAGAAGAGGGTTCTTCGTTTCATTTGGGGTTATGGTAGGCACTGGCTGGGTAAAGAAATTGTGATGAGATGGGTTAGAGAAGGGGGCGTGGGGTTGATACGGTTGCAGAGGAGATTGTTGGCGATTTTCGTCAAATAGGAATTTGTGGTTGGGGGGGAACTGTGGCGCTCGGGTGGGGCAGGTGATGTGAGAGGTGAGGAGATGGTGGGGAGGTCAAGATGTGAAGATGAGTGAAGCAATGTTGAGGGTTTTGTTGGTGATCAGCAATCTGGAGAAGCTGAAGGTAAATAAATTAGAGAGGGTCGAGGATGGGGATGAAGTCGTGTGTGGTACTGCAGATTTTCCGATGTATGACTGGAAAGGGGTGTGGAAATGGCTTAGGAATGTGAAAGTGCCGCCGAGGGTGAGGGAAACTGGGTTTCGCTTTTTACACTTTTCACAGGATTTTAGCATCGAGAGCACAATTGTTTCACATGGGGTTGGTGAAGGATGATTCGTGCTCTCGCTGTGGTTTGATGGACACAGCGTACCATACGGTTTATTTCTGTCCTGACCTAGAGAATGTGTGGGTATGGCTAGGGAGGGTAGTGGCAAGCGTGGGAGGAGGGGATGTTTCGTGTTTGAGAGCCCTCAGTTAAGATGTTGGTGGCGTACAAGAGTATATTGGTCGGGCTTTAGTGTATATACTTTTAGATTTTATACATACGTCTTGGTCCATGCGGGAGGAGGGTGGTCGGGTAACGATACAAGCTCGGAATCGCGAACTGTATGGGATTCGGTGGGAAAGGGTTTTTCCAGTTGAATATAGGGATATGTCAGTGGGCGTTTTGAGAGGTTTAACTTGATGACCGACGGCGAGGGGCTGGTCATAGGGGTACGAAAGAAAAAGAAATAAAAGAGGTTTTTCAATGTTTTTGTAATGAATGGGAGTACAAGCGTAAGAGTGTGTATGGATGGGGGATTGGTAGGACAAGTATGGGTTCCTGGGGAAAAAAAATTTTGGGTTATCACTTTTTGTCTGAGTGGTTGGATCGGACGAATGTTGACGATGGACTTGAGGGGGGGGGGGTGTAAGGGGAAGAGCGGCGGAGCTGTACCTTGGACGAAGTTGGCTTTTCTTTAGATGCATGAAGGTGGGCATTGTGTGTGATCATATAGATGTGACTTGTACCAATGTTTCATACTATTTATAGGTTTAACGATTTTGTTAATAGGAGGCCTGTGGCTGCCTGTTATCAAGATGAGGACAGTAACGAAAGATGTTTGGTTCACATTTCACAAGTTTGATGATTGAGGTCTTATTTTTGGATTAGTGTAAGATGCCTTTTCATAGTGGTGAACAATATTTTATTTTTGGGTGACGAGGTGTTTTGTGTCATATGTCTACGGAGTTTGGTTGCCCCGTTTAACTACGACACCTAGAATCCAATCTTTTTGGTTTCTTATTGTCCTAGGTTAATGTTGGGTTAAGCTACTTTCCTGACAGACTTATATGTGTGGTGTTTAGTGTGTTAGTGGATAGGGTACTAGAATACTTTTTTTTTTTTGGATGTAGGCAAGTCATTATAATAATGAAAAAAAATGTTTTTTTTTGGATGACCAGTTGTAGTCGTCCAAGTCTTTGCTTATAGAGTGAGACATGATAGGATTATTTTCCTCCTTTGTAATATATACACATTGGAACGACATGGTGTTCTTTGGACTTGTATTTATGATGTCACTTTATGATAATGCACATAGTTGGGTGTTTTAGGCTTTTGTTTTTGTGCACTCAAGAGTTATAGGCACAAAGGTAAAACTTTAGTTTATGTATAAAAAGTTTCCTCTTGCAGATGTGAGATGGTTATATTGTTGAGGCTTCAGTACAGATGTAATGTAAAGTGCTTGATGTTCTTGTGGTGTACGGTTTGTGTTTACGTGACTTGTACCGCAGGTATATATGTAAAAAATAAAAGGATTTTTTTTTGTAAGTTTTTGCGGGGTATAGTTCCCCGGCAAGTGAAACCAGTTTGTGTGTTTTTGGAGGGTAATTCACGTATGAAATGGAATTATACTAGTTTGTGCAGACTGTTCAGTTAGTTGTATAATTTGAGGAGGGGGTTCTTGTGATTATGCCATATAGGTTTAAACTTTTGTGTTTGTATAGCAGAGAAAAGTCATGTGATCAATATTTTTTGAGAGTCACAAGGGTTTTTCCTTATAAATATGTTATGTGTCTGGGTTCTAGGGTAGATCTTGGGAAAATTTTGTTTTTGTTATAGGATGTTTTTTTTTTTTTTTAGGTTGTGACCGTGAGGTAGCATGATGGTGCTTGATTCTGTTACTTTTTGTAATGTGGTGTAGGTTTTTATTTTTTGCACTCTGTTGTTACCCAAGAAATTGTGGTTTTTAACCGTTTCTGGGTTTGTTTTGTTAAGCTTTATCTGACTTTATACAATTGTATTTACGGTTTTAAATCAAATATGAAAAAAATAACTGATATAATTATTCTTATAGGAAAAAATCTTATAAGTTATAGGTAAGGTTGTTATAGACTAACATTACTTGTTAGCTTCATAACTTACACTAACATGCTGGAGAAGAATATAACATAATAAAAACAGAGTTAACTGTTATGCCCAAGGTCATAAGGGTTTGATTTATATAAAATGTATATGGAATTGTCCACTTAATATTATACTCAGGGTTTCTTTAATAAAGCTAATTAAAGATTCCACTAATTTATAATATTATCTGGTTTATGAATATGTAATTATTATTATTATTATACCCGGGTATGATGTGTGTATATATATATTTGGAGTAATGTTAGGTAGGTATGTAACACCTTGTTGAGGTGGATAACAAGGTATGTTCTTGGTGGGTAGTTCACACCGCTCTACCCTCTACCCTCTGACGAGTTGATGTCAAGGCGGGTTTACTCAGTTCCCTCTCACAGCGGACCTGGTGAACTATGTAGCTGTCCCACGGTACTCCGGTACTGCGCTCTCTTGTGTTTTATAGAGGTTTTGATCAAGAAACTTTTGAGCTGTCTTGGCGGGAATTCTGTGTGGAATTCAGACCCAGATATCTTCCAAGTGTTATTCTGAGATGTTGTTCTTACTGTATATATATATATATATATATATATATATATATATATATATATATATATATATACTATCTTTCAAGGCGTGTGTCACGATATAGGAAACGTTTATCTCTGTTTATTCTTAAGTGAAGTGTCCATATAGACATTGGTTATTAAAGGTGATTAATTTAGGGTTGATAAGATCCGTACTATTGTATAAGAACATAAGAACATAAGAATGGAGGAACACTGCAGAAGGCCTACTGGCCCATACAAGGCAGGTCCTTATCAAAACCACCACTACCTAAGAATTTACTCCTGTACTCACGACACTAATCAAACCCAGCCCCTCCCACTCATATTTGTCCAATCTCAACTTAGTATTTTTATGTCATTGGAAAGATCTGAATAAGTGAAGAAGTATTTAAGCTTTTAATAAAAAACCGGAAAAAGCTTTGTAAATTCTTATTTTTGCCTTATATTGCAAAGAATTTAAGTCCCTCATTATTCTTGGAAGTGATTGTTGTTACGGTGAGCCTAACCTGGCCAAAATTACGCACCGTAACATTAACACATACTTGTTACCTTCATCACTTATACTAACATGATGGAGAAGAATATAACATAATAACAACATAGTTAACACATACTTGTTAGCTTCACTGGCCACAATAAACGTCTCCCACACTGCAGATCGTTGTTGTCCTCGCAGGTTGGTAGCGATCACCTTGAGGCGGTAACGATGACCTCCGCTAGTCAGGGCGTGAAGGTTGTCATTGCCTGCACGTGATCACAACACTCACAATCTTCACTCATAATGTTACATTATCAACATGTACATCATATATACTTCATAACATGTTCTCTCTACACAACATCAACTACAACACAACACTGAAAGCGACATGAATTACAACAATACACAGAGAGCTACATGACAACACATAGAGAGACATGAACTACAACACATAGAGAGACATGAACTACAACACATAGAGCGACATGAACTACAACACAACACAGGGAGCTACATAAACTACAACACAACACTGAGAGTTATAGGGATCATTGAAAAAATACAAATTAGAGATACAAGCTGCACTTTACAGACATTATTTGTATTGTCACAACAAACTTCTGTGCAAAATTTCAGACAATTTCATGCCCATTTACGTTGCAGCGTCGCCATCGAGTTTTCGTTAAATAATCAAGTGTACTACATGGTTTATCATTATTGGTTGTGAAGATTGTGTTATCAAATGTACATGGGTTATATCAATCATCAACTATTTAATTTTAAACTATTACAAGTTATAAGTGAAGTCTTCCTTGGTGCGGAACTTGGACAGCACTTGCCTGGATAGTATTCTTTGCCTGATATATCCATCTCTTGCCTTGTGTCCAGTCAGCTTCAGTCATCAGTGTTATCCCTCAACACCTTGAGTGTTGTGTGGCCACTTGGGCACCTCCAGTGGAGTCTCAACACCTTGAGTGTTGTGTGGCCACTTGGGAACCTCCAGTGGAGTCTCAATAACTTTCAGAACCTGTTGATCTGATAGAGAAGCAATGAAAAGAGGCTCAGTTTTGAGTTCAGTCTTCCAGTCAATCATGGAATGATAGTTCTTTGCTTGCCATTTTAGTTTGGGAATCACTACTTTTCTTGAGTTGACAATAGGAGCCACACTGTCATCTTCACTGTCATCCTCATCATTACGTAGTGGTAAGCTCATTTTTCAATTGCGGGTTATTTGTGTGATGTTCCAGTCACGGTATTGGGCCTTTTTTTTGTTATTAATGGGGTTTTCTTGCTGGACTTCTGAGAAGAAGAGGGGTGGTGTGGAGTAGGTGTTGGACAAGGGCGTGTATTACCTGGAGAGTATACCTTGAGAGAATTCCAGGGGTCAACACCTCCGCGGCAAAGTCTGTGACCAGGCCTCATGGTGGATCAGGGCCTGATCAACCAGGCTGTTACTGCTGGCCACACGCAGTCCAACGTACAAACCACAGCCTGGCTGGTCAGGTACCGACTTTAGGTGCCTGTCCAGTGCCTGCTTGAAGACAGCCAGAGGTCTATTGGTAATCCCCCTTATGTATGCTGGGAGGCAGTTGAACAGTCTTGGGCCCCTGACACTTATTGTGTTGTCTCTCAACGTGCTAGTGGCACCCCTGCTTTTCATTGGGGGACTGTTACATCGTCTGCCGAGTCTTTTGCTTTCGTAGGGAGTGACTCTCGTGTGCAAGTTTGGTACTAATCCATCTAGGATTTTCCAAGTGTATATAATAATGTATCTCTCCCGCCTGCGTTCTAGGGAGTACAGGTTTAGGAACTTCAAGCGTTCCCAGTAATTGAGGTGGTTTATCGCAGTTATGCGTGCCGTGAAGGTTCTCTGCACATTTTCAAGGTCAGCAATTTCACCTGCCTTGAAAGGTGCAGTTAGTGTGCAGCAATATTCCAGCCTAGATAGAACAAGCGACATGAAAAGTGTCATCATGGGCTTGGCATCCCTGGTTTTGAAGGTTCTCATTATCCATCCTGTCATTTTTCTAGCAGATGCGATTGCTACGGTGTTATGGTCCTTGAAGGTGAGATCCTCTGACATGATCACTCCCAGGTCTTTGACATTAGTTTCTCGCTCTATTGTGTGGTTGGAATTTATTTTATACTCCGATGAAATTTTAATTTCCTTACGTTTTCCGTATCTGAGTAATTGAAATTTCTCATCATTGAACTTCATATTGTTTTCTGCAGCCCATTTAAAGATTTGGTTGATGTCTACTTGGAGTCTTGCAGTGTCTTCAACGGTGGACACTGTCATGCAGATTCGGGTGTCATCTGCAAAGGAGGACACGCCCACTTGGCTTTCTTGTGTTATCCTGGGTTATTAACCCCCACTTGGCTTTCTTGGGTTATATCCCTGTGGATATAACCCAGGGATATAAGTCCTGTGGCTTATATCCCTGTCTATGTCCGATATGAGGATGAGGAACAGGATGGGAGCGAGTACTGTGCCTTGTGGAACAGAGCTTTTCACAGTAGCTGCCTCAGACTTTACTCTGTTGACTACTACTCTTTGTGTTCTACATGTTAGGAAATTATAGATTCATCTACCAACTTTTCCTGTTATTCCTTTATCACGCATTTTGTGTGCTATTACACCATGGTCACACTTGTCAAAGACTTTTGCAAAGTCTGTGTATATAACATCTGCATTCTGTTGGTCTTCTAGAGCATCCAGGACCTTGTTGTAGTGGTCCAGTAGTCCTTCCTCTTTCCTCTTTCTTCTTTCTCCTCCGTGTTTTCTTTCTTTTGCCTTGCTTATGTTGTTCATTGGTATCTTTTTTCCCCTCTGTGTTCTCACTCCTACCCTCTTTGGGCCGCTAGCTCCCTTGCAGTGCTCCTCTTTCTTAGTATATGACTGACTCCACTACTACTACTACTACTACTACTACTACTACTACTACTACCACTATTACCACTACTACTACCACTATTACCACTACTACTACCACTATTACCACTACTACTACCACTATTACTCCTCCACCACTTCTCTTGTTCCCGCCCTGTCTGTTGGCCTCAATATATACTCCCTCCTTCTCTTCTTTCTGTTAGTGTGACTTTGTAAATGGTCCAAGTCGGACCGAAACGTAGTGGTAAGCTCCTTTCTTCAATTGTGGTTTATTTGTGGGATGTTCCAGTCATGGTATTGTGCCTTTTTTGTTATTTAGATCACTGTACTGTGTTTAGCTTTTCTAGATTTTTTTCTGCCTCCACCATAACGATGCTATTTCCCACTATGTTGACTGGATGATAAAAGTTCTTATGTTGTTATACATTCACTGACAACTCACAACTCGGCACTCTTATCGTATGTTTACCGAGTTGTACACTATATGTATTTCCTCAAATTGTGCACCTATTCGTATGTCAATAGAAATTCCTTTATACTTATTCGTATGTCAATAGAAATTCCTTTATACTTATTCGTATGTCAATAGAAATTCCTTTATACTTATTCGTATGTCAATAGAAATTCCTTTATACCAATGGAATCACTAGATTTAGGTCAGGTACACTAGCAGGTTTAGAAGATTGTCGATACAGCGACTGCTGGCAAGTGATTACAAACACAAAACTCTTTAGACCTAACACTTCAGCTTTAGTTTTCACTTTAGCATTTATTATCTTATCTGTATACTACGGCACCACTGTGATATTCACTATAACATTATATCTACACCTTATTTTCAGGAAGACTTTCCTTCCTCTGACAAAATTTGTTCTATTTTCTTATTTCACATGGCACTTAAGCCTATAGTTCCCCTCTGGCAGTATGGCTCTGCTATGTTCTTGCACACTAATTCCCTTTTTTTACTCAGTGTGAACTGTTATCTGATTGATTAGTTCGTTCTAGCATGCAAGAGAGACCGCGAAAATCACGAAAAAACATGGAGCAAGGCATCACGGCGTCACAGCGTTACGGGTGGCAGAACACATAACTGTGCGAGTGAGTAGAGGAAGGGGTGAGGACAGTATGGGGTGCCGAGGTAGGATCCTCGGGGCCAAGAAGAGCAAAAGAATTCGAGACAGGGGTGACTGAGGATGAGGCTACCACAGAGGAAGCTGCAGGAGTTGGGACCCCAGAAGTGGGGGGACGTTTAGCAACGCGAGAATAGAAAATACGCGGGAGTCTCCCTTGAAGGCGTAGATGAGAGACGGCCATAGCATATGAGAAGCGTTCTGCCTCTATGAGTCAACAGATTTCCCGCTCATTTAGGTAAACCTGACAACGGCAAGAGTAAGATGGATGCGCCTCATGACAGTTAAGGCAAGAGGGAGGTAGACTACAAGAAGGATTGGCATGGTCGTCGGCACCACAGCTGGCCATGGACCTGCAATATTTTGCCAGATGACCAAAACGCCAGAAGTTTCTACACTGTTGCGGTGTAGGGATCACCTTTAGAACTTTTAAACGGTGACCCGCAATGTAGACCGAGGGCGGAAGTTTAGCCGGCGGACAGAGAGGACAAAAGTGTCAACTTTGAGTATAGGAAGGTCCTGGAGCTCAAGCTGCTCCAGAATGTTATCACCACAGTTTTGGAAATTCTGTTGGACAATGGTATGGGGTAGAATAACAGTGCCACTACAAGTGTTGAGAGAATGATGTTTTCAATAGTGACAGGAGTAGCATCTATGGACTTATGGCGAGAAAGATGACGAGCTTGGTCAGCATTCTGGACCGTAACGATGCGTGTGCCGCTTTTGAGAGCGTGAAAGGTGATGTCTTTGTCCACATGGTGCAGGAGTGCCTTACCAATACTATGATTGGAAAGATAGGTAGTAGAAGAAGTCGGACTCAGAGTAAAAACTTAGTCCATTGTGTAGTGTGAAATATAGTGTTTAAGGGGAGTATTGCGACCCCAGAATGGGCCCCAATGTATATACATGTTTATATGAATTTTTGATGTATATTTTCCTTTTCTTATAATTTTATATAGCTGATATTTTCGATAATAGCTAAATCGTTAATATCTTGCTTTATAATATTATTTGACATTATTTGACTTATTTGAATTAGCCATTTTCGTAGGTAGGATGTAACATTAAATATTGTGCTCAAGTGTGTAGTAGCTGCCTTGGACTTGGCAAACTACCTTGTTAACTACCACTCGCTTGTTTGTGTCAGCCTGTACCTAGCACCGACTTTGAGTAGCCGTGCTGGTCACGTGGGCAGTCACGTGATTCCACATGAGGTAGGTGGCTGCTTCTTCTTCCTCGAGAGCACTACGCAGCTGGACATCGTTGTGTCAACACCTCGCTCCTGTTTCTACTTGTTTTCTCGTCATTTAGACTCTGTGTGGTAGAGTATGTGTTCGGTGGTGAGACGAAACATACTTCTCAGGACTCTGTGTAACTCTGTTCACAGAGGATAGACTAGACAGTGATTTTCGACGTTTTTCCTGGTTGTGTCACATTGATACTCTGAGACAACTCAGGTCTCTAGCTACAGTTCCTGACCTAATTCGATAAGGCATCTGTGCACCGTCACAGTCTGGGATTGTTTATGCTGAACCTAGATTCAGTAGAAAGGGAGTTTTGTGACTATTTTGGAGGATCTATTGATGGTCCCCAGTTAGGGTCGATTTTCTATCTCCTTGTTCCTGACGCTGTGTTGCTGTTGCTTGTTATATTGCTGTTCTGCAAATTGGTCATTTTACTGGTCAATCAAGCTGTTCTGATTGTCAGTTTGTTAGAGAAGCTAGCTTATGAGAAGTTGTTCAGTTGGACACTGGTTGAGTCGAGTCTTAGAGTTACCTGGAGCTCACTCATACACACATATATTCTTATTTGTATATATCTGCATTATTGTACTTACTGACATTGTACCTGATGGTACTTCTGAGTCATTTGGATATATGTGCCCTCAGCACAGCCTTATGGTATATGAGAGCAGTGTAGGAGCTAACCTAATTAACCTCCTAATTCATAACTTAATGAACATCCTGATCATATGTACATTTATTTACTTTGAAACCCTAGACACTCACTTTGATAATAATCCTTTTAAATATATTTCGTTGGTTAGTACCCTACCAGTTGTAATCCTCTTGATGACTATTGAATATGCTGGATAACTGGACCAGGATACTGACTTTGTTACAAAAGCCCAGTAACAGGCTGGATACTAGAAGGGCTATCCTTTCTAGTGTTCACTGGAGAAGTCTATTACTAATAGATATCGTGTCATTTTGTAACAGGGAGTGAGTGACGAGCTGGTCGTTTCTGAGATGCATGAGAAGGAAGTAACGAAGTATCATTATGTAAGGGTCTTGGGCGTTTAGACGTGGGACCAGAATTGGTCTGTCGTGGGACGAGCAAGCAACCCGAAAATTGCCGCACCATAGAGGGAGAAGCCAGAAGCAAGGTCAGGGAAGAGCGATGGTCAGACATATCAAAAGGGCCGGTCGGTACCCTGGTACCTGAAGTAGGTGACGAACCGGCACCAGCGAGAGGTACAGGGGTATTGGAAGTGTCTAAAGAGTGGTCCGATAACGAGGCTGGGTCAGAACAGGGTGCGGTAACAGGAAGGGGCCCGGAGGTAGTAGGTTCACAGGTTGGGTCGTCCATGGTTAGGTTACTTTTTTTTTTTTTTTTTTTTTTAAAAAAAAAAGAAGAAAAGAAAATAAAAAGAAAAAAAGAAGAAAAAAAGGGGGAACGTGGAGGAATAGCTCCTAGGAGGAATGAAAGGGGCGTAAATCCCCCTCCACTCCCAAGAGGACCTTAACACTGCAAGTAGTGCAGATGCTGCATGGAACCCGTGCCATACCTTACCCTTCATGCCAGTAAACCAGCAATCTGTGATAGCAACCTCACATCCACCGAGCCATCTCGGTGCACAAAATAGAGGCGGCCAGACACCCGCCACAAAGCATACCTCCTACAGCCACCACCCCCGGAATCCGAAAGGTGGCCTCCAGAGATACACCCATCGCTCGAAAGACACCCAAAGCCACCCCCCCGGGAGACCGGAGAGGGATCAGGACATCCCAAGGCGATCCAGATTCCACGGCAAACTACACCACCCCAAGAACCTCAACGGAATGGGACGGACCACGGTACCCTTCCCACTACCTTGGAACCAGAATGATGCCTGTGGAGAGAATCCCACAGGCTAAAAATGGGAAGGGAATAAGGGAGGGATGAGGAGGAGGAGGAGGAAAGGGAAAAAGGGAGGATGGGGAAGATGGGATAGTGGAGGGGAGATTAGCAGGTAATTAGGTTCGGTCTGAGGAAAGAGACCAAAAGGTCATATTCCTCAGACCAAGAGCCTCTTCACCACGCGAAGGAGCTCCCTTGAAGAGGAACAAAACACAGAGAGCTACATGAACTGCAACACAACACAGAAAGGAACATGAGCTACAGAACGACACAGAGATATACATGAATTATAACACGACACAGAAACCTACACGAACAACAAAACGACACAGAGACTTACACGATCTACAATACAACAAAGAACTGCAATGCAACACAGAGAGCTAAATTAACTCCAAAAAATACAGAGCTACATAATCTACAACACAACACAGAGAGCTACATGAAATACAACACAACAATGAGATTACATGAACTACAACAAAAAAACACTACATGAACTACAACAAAACACTACATGAACTACAACACGTCAGAGTGAACTACAAGATAACAGGTCTTACCCAGCCAATATTCTCCACTGGGTCACCGAAGCCAGTCTTGTAGTGTTGCCAGGTCCTGGTGAAGTTCACTTGTGTTGTCTGGCGCCGGCGGGCCAGGAACACCGTCCACATGTGTTCCTCTTGCTTCTCACACAACACACTCACACCTCCTGCACTCACACCTCCTGCACTCACACCTTCTGCAGAACTGACAAACACTTTTATTATAACTACACTCTGTGTATGTTTGTTTTAAGACACTGACATTATGCATCCAGGTATGAGGTATGAGTCACCATACAAGGTCAGCTGAGGCAGTGTAGTGTTTGATACTGTCACCTACACTGTCAAGTAACATCCAGGTATGAGGTATGAGTCACCATACAAGGTCAGCTGAGGCAGTGTAGTGTTTGATACTGTCACCTACACTGTCAAGTAACATCCAGGTATGAGGTATGAGTCACCATACAAGGTCAGCTGAGGCAGTGTAGTGTTTGATACTGTCACCTACACTGTCAAGTAACATCCCAGGTAGTGCATGAGTGTTGTAGTCACTCATACATCGAAGAGTCATGACAGCTGAGGCAGTGTAGTGTTTGATACTGTCACCTACACTGTCAAGTAACAATACAAAGCTTCTTCTAAGTAACTTATGCTATCATAAAATAATATATTCACAAATTATTTAATGAAAGTCAGTTTTTTTCACTTTATCTTTAACAAAATCGTCAAAGAGCGTCTACATATTCAAAGGATAATCCAAAAATTGTTGTAGTAATGTTACATCAGTGTAACCTGAAAAAGACATTGTTTGCTTAATGTCCAGGATCTAAACATTGTTAGGGTTTTACTGTCTTAGTAAGTAGCAAATTTGAATTTACAAATCCTAAGTTGTTTATATGATCCATCAGTCGTTAATAAAGACTGAAGTTGTTGAAGAAAATTAATGTTATTTACCAGAACTAATCTATACAACTTTATAAATGAAAATAACAAATTAGCAACTATACTTCAATAACAGTTCTAAGTTTCTTCAAAGAGTTGAAGGTTTGAAGACAATCAGAAGAGTTGAAGGTTTGAAGACAATCAGAAGAGGCTTCTCATGCTCATGAGAATTTTTTTTATATTTTATTGAAAATAACGACATATATACATTGCAGTGCAAAGTATCTTTACAAAGAACATAATTCCAAAGTGAAAAAATAAACCCACAACATAAACATAAAAACAAAACCTACTTCAATGAGAATTATGCGTTCCCAACATACATGACATTATAATAGGAACCTAACCAAATAATACAATTTCCAAAAGAAAATACTCCCTACATGAGGAAACACTGATCCCCAAAATACACAATGATAATCAAAATCCCCTACATAAACAAACGCTACCCTTATTTATACGAAGTCACGATAAAGGGAGATAATATTACACACAGTACTAAAACATGAGGAGAGGACTCCACCATGCCCAGCCCTTCTAGGGCAGGGTAGGTGCCAAAGCTAGAGCTTGCTCCCATCTGCAGCTCGCAAGAATGCCCTTCTGGTCAGCCTCCCTGGGGCGGGGAAGATGGCAGACCAGAGAGGCCTAGCTTCTCCCTACGAGTCCCTTGTGGGTGGGAAAAATGGCTAGGCCTGGGGACAATTGGTCCCAGACGATGAGGGGGTACTTGTACCTCCTCCCATGGGAGACATAGGTCTCAGACACTCCCAAGACAGGGAGCAAAGGCCGGGTCACCATCTGGAAAAGACCCGGGCCGGGGATGTTCCGGCGAATCTACACCCCCCCCAGTACTAAAAGGTTTGTAAAAGACTATACACCTAAACCAACCTCACATTATTACAGGCAACTATCAACAGTTGACTTAATCTATATAACAATACATAACGAACAATCCCATATACCCTTTAATGCTATTCCGACAAACAAATATATAATGACATCCATCGTATTGAATGGATCCCCAAGGACCTCCATAGAAAAAATATATATTAGCAAACTCTATGATTACGAGACCTAAGTCTCCAAAAACACTTGCAATGATATTGTAATTTACCGCCTATCATTGCATTATGACACTGATCATTATAAAATTTCAATATGAGTGTCAACAAACGTCAAAATATAAAACACATGCAACATAAATTATCATTGTTTTTTTTTTTTTTCATAGGGTATACAAAGACACATACCCACATATTACAATGATTTAGCATAATGATTACTCATAAATTCCACCTGAATACATACAATCCATGGCCATGTCCCTACTTCAGACACATAGGATAAAGAATGAACACACTTTACATCAACACTACATGCTCTATTAAACCCTCTGGTACAGTACTCAAAACCAGAGCAACACAATGAAACGGGAAGGGTAAACTACCAAGAATTCACAGTACAAGAAACTAATACACCTACAGGCCTCATGATGTGTCCAATTAAAACATTCAGTACCTGATCATACAACATCCTGGCGGATAACATAATGAAGAGAAGATATACGTATGACATGACATATATACCTTATACATACAATCACATCACAGGTATATACTAACATATTATCATTTAAAACCAAAAACCATGTACACGATTTTGAAACACTTCCTGAGGCCAACACAAAAATGTTCAAGACATGACAGTGGCATTATATCTTCGATATACCAATCTATTTACTACCACTCTTCTAAAAGATCCTGTCCTGATCTGACGACATAGTGAGACAAACCCCCACCACCTTACCCTTAACTCAAAACCCATAAATAACCCCGCCACCCTCATCTGCGTCATGAGTCAGAAAATCACACTATCATATCAAACAAAAAAAGAAGAAAACCCCAACCCTGGCCCTACCCACTCCTAACTCCTAGCCTCCCCTCTCATGCGACTCACATACATACCTAAAAGAATTACACACCTTCCACACCGCGCCCCCGTAAGACCAACCCCTCCTATCCAGCACCCCCACCACCCCTCGATAAAATACCCATTGTTAATTGCCGATACCCCTCTGGAAAAGCCCGATCCCATGCTTGACCATGCAAAACATGATTCCTACACACTGTTCTATAAAACCAGGCCACTAACACCTTGACAAGTACTTCTCCCCTGACATCCCTCATGCCCCATGACACAAAAATATAATTCAAAGCCAAGTACATTACGGCCCTACTGACGTCCTCCGCGCAACTCCAAATGTCTAAACTAAGGACCCTCAAACTTGACAAACCCCTTCCCCTTACCCTTCGTATAATTCTCCCGAACCATTCCCTCACCCTTGCCAACTCATCACAAAAATATACCATGTGATAAGCTGTCTCTAGCATACTACAACTGTTACAACTACCATTCCCTACCAACCCCATCACGAAAAGTTGTGCCCTCGATGCAAGTATGCCATGTAAAAACCGATAACCCGTTTCCCTTACCCTGGAAGGCAATTTCAGCTTCTTGAGCCAGTACCAAATACTTCTCCAATCATACAAGGAATATGTCTCATCACCTTGCAGTGCCCTACTACAACTCCCTACCCTGTCTAACCTATCCACCCATACCTTCCCCGGATCCGCGATAACAAGAAGGTGCCGCAAAAGTGTCTTGCATACCATAAGATCCCTACCCTGCCACCACCTCCGCACCTCCCTCATTACCTCATTCACCCTCCTCCCACGGAGGCCACCCCTAGCTAAAAATTCCTGCCTCACATATAGCCCCATTAACTGCCTTTTCAAAGGAATCACTCCCATGCTCCCATGAATGACCCTAGTCGTAACAACCTCCTCCCTTAACCAGTGTCCCCATAACCCCAAACAAAATGCATGACCCTCTGCCGCAACCTCTGTATATCACCCTCAATTACTGTACACCAAAGTGTTAACAACTGTGACCCTTTGCAAAAGGGTGACTTCCCTTGCCCTCCATCCCGTCATCCTGTTCAATGCCGCCTCCACCACCAAAGAAGAATTCATTTCTCATGCTCTCCGTGGCTCCACATAGAAAACCACACCACAGATTTTTATACTATCAACCGTTACCCATCCATAAGTCTGGCCCAACATCCTCCCTACCCATGTACCCACCTCCAACAACTTCGACTTCACTCTATTAACCTTCATACCGGTCGCAGCTCCAAATATCTCAATTATACGATTTACATTCCCCAATCCTTCCGAGCTTCCCACTAAAATTGTGGTGTCATCCACATAACTGATAATCCCTGGAGCACCCTCCCATAACTCACTCCTCTCCCTGACACCCTCCCGCACCAACCCATAGAAAGGATTTTGCAAACATGCAAAGAGAAGCTGCGACAAGGGACATCCCTGATGCAACCCTCTCCCCATGCCTACCTCGAACCCCACCTTCCCATTCACCTGTACCCTAACCGAAACACGAGAATATAGCATTCCCACCCACTCCACGATTTCCTCACCAAACCCCTGTCTGATCAAGATCTCCCATAACAACCCCCTGTCTACGCTGTCATAGGCCGTTTCCCAATCAAGCCCTACGACACCTCTCCCCCCCAACCTTCCACAAAAACTCTGATTCTGCGATGCCCCCCACTAAAACTACGCCCCGGAACCCTGCATTGCCCCTTATCTAAGAAGTCGTCCAAAACTTTCTTCATACGATTACCTAAGATGTGCGCAAAAATTTTACAATCTGAACAGAGTAAGGTAATTGCATTATAATCTTTCAAAGTATGATAATCCTTCCCTTTCGGAAGTAAGATCACAACCCCAGTATGCTGATCCTCACTCATACAACCTGATGTTTTCATACCATTGAATAGAGCCACCAAAATCCCACGCAACACTTCACAACGAGTCACGTAAAAATCCCCGGAGATTCCGTCAATTCCTGACGCCTTACCCAACTGTTGTCCCTGCACCACCTGCCAAACTTCTTCTTTAGTAATGCTCCCCTCCATACATTCTCTTTGTTCGTCCCTTATCCCCGCAACTATGCCCTCCAACACATTCCCCCTCCCTCAACTTTCTTTGAAACCATTTATCTGCATAACAACTCATAGCTTCCATCATCCGTACTACCTGACCACACCTATACCCCTCCAAATCCTCATCTACAGTCAATGCCATGATCGTCATCCCCCTTCTCCTCCTCTGAAATCTTCGCAAAACCATTGCTGAGGGCTTATCTCCCCAAAGAACGTCCTCTACTCCCTCCGTACCCTAATTGCATGAAAAACCTCATTTTGTAAATCTCGTAGGTGACCCTGTATGTCCGCAATGTCACCTATGGGATACGTTCCTCCCCCTTTATAACATTCCTGTAACTGATACTCCAAATAACGCTGCTTACCGTACTTCAACCTTGCCTCCTCCCTACCCAACTTGCTGTAAAAATTCTTAATAGCAACCTTCGCTCTACCCGTCCACCACTGCACAATGTTAGCAATTCCCTAACCCCCTCCCCACAACCTTGCCCACCAATCCACAAAAACTTCCCGATGATCAAGTCCCTGCAACAAACCTGTATTTAATTTCCAATAACCAGGATATACACAGACTGTTCCTACCCAGCCCAAAGTAACCAAAAAACCCCTATGATCAGAGAATCCCACTTCCGTACAAGTTACACTGCCGATCTGTATGGCCGAAGACACGTATACCGATCCAGGATCGCCACATAACCTCTTCTGACAAAAGTATGCTCCACTTCCCATCCACAACCCATGACTACATCCTCCACCCCCACCTCCCCAAAAACATCCCACAAAGCCCCCAACATACAACCTGCTCCCCGAGGCTCAATGTCCCTCCCCCTGATCACACAATTCCAATCACCCGCAATTATGATAATCAAGGGAAGACTACGCAAAGCATAAACCAGATCCCTCCTAACAAAATCCTTTTCACCCAACGGTCATTACTCGCTGGCATATAGACCCCAATGAAGCACACCTGAAAGTCACCCCACTCCCCGTCCACCCTGACTATCATGCCACTCTCCCCTCTTCCCATGCCTTCAAAGTGAAGGGGCTGGTCTCACGTACCCCTACCGTCACCCCACCCTTTAAATGCTCAGAACTCCCAGTATACAACCTATACCCATTCAAAACCAGGTCCCTACCACACCGGAAATTATGTTCCTGGAGTATACAAACATCAACATTCATATGTCTCAAAGTCACCTCTACCCATCTCCTCTTGACCTCCGCTCAGAGGCCATTCACATTCATATTTCCCGGGTAATGTGAGTAGTCACGAAAGCGCTTGGAATTCTTCTTTTTTTTTATAGTGGTTTTTTTGGGGTATTTTGATATCACCTGTTTACTGTATTTTTTTTCATACGTGTCTTGTGTACTTGAAGACGTGTCTTGTGTACTCTCTGTGGACTGAACCTTTTTTCTGTGCTTCGTTATTAGCTACCTGAGATTGGATGATGGTTTCCCCCCCCACGGGGGGGGTATATCTCCAAATAAAGGGCCCAAAATTAAGGAAGCTAAAAAGAGATTCAACGTTTAAAGGGGTTTTATGCAAGGATTACCCCCGGGGAAAAATGTCGCCGATGATCAGCCCAAACAATGGATGCTAGTCGAATCTGAAGGGACGAAGCTGAAGTTAAAGAAGGTCCAGGGACTGTTTTGAAAACCAGCAACTCTTTTTTCCTTGTTATCAGACGAATGTGAAGACATCCCAGCGAAGACCATTCTACAAAGACCGTCGAGCGTCATACACCGCCAGTCGAGGTAAGAACATTGTTTTAGTTGGGGATAGTCAGATTAAGTTTATGGATAGGGAATTTTGTTAAGGGGGTGGGGGAAAGGGGGCAGAGGGGGTGTTATCCTGGGGCTGGGATGAAGGATATTGTTGGGCCTCGGGGCGACATCATGGGTAATGGGAGAATCCTATTATCTGTCTCGGGGCTGGAGGCAACGTGTTGGGGTTTTGGGGGTGAGGAGCTGATTAGCAGCTGGGGGGCAGCAATGGGGGAATTAGGAAGGGGGGGAAACCCTGTCATATGTGGTATTTTGCCAAGGAGAGGATTTGGGAAAAAGAATGGTTGTCCAGGGCAATTGGTGTCAATTGCTGGCTGGAAAAATGGAAAGGAAAAGCAGTAAATTATTGAAAACTGGGACCCTTCTATGGCAGAAATGACATGTATGCCAGGGATGGGGTTCACTTATCTAGGTCTGGGGGGGGGGGGGACTGGAAACTGCAGTGGAGGGGCGGGGGGTTTAAATAGAAAAAGTTAGTGGTATGGGTTATGGGGAAAACAGTGAAGTCCCAGTGTAGTAATTTTTATAAATTTAGGGGAACTAGTAATAGGCAGAATAAGGTGGATATTAAAAACCAGTGGCACTAGGTGAAAAGGGGAAGGGGAATAGGTAAAAAAGGGAAAACAGAAATGAGCAGGAAGGGTAAAGAGAAAGGGGGGGTCTTTAAGTGTATATTTCACCAATAGTCGTAGTGCTAGGATGGACGATTTGAGATTAGTTGCAAGTGCAGGTAACATTGATGTATTTGCATAACTGAGACGTGGTTCAATACGAAAAATAGGGACATGCCTGCTGAATGTCATATACAGGGTTTTAAATTGTTCCAAGTAGACAGAAGTTTCGGGAAGGGGGGTGGAGTGGCACTGTATGTCCGAGATCGTTTGAACTGTTGCATAAAAATGGGATAAAGTCTGAAATAACACATACAGAGTCTGTCTGGATAGAATTTTCAGAGGGGCATGAAAAATTGATTTTAGGTGTGATATACCGTCCCCAAACGTAGATAGGGACCAAGGGAGACTACTATGGGAGGAAATTGTTAAGGCCACAATGCACGATAACGTAGTTATTCTAGGAGACTTCAACTTTAGTCAAATTGATTGGAATTTTTTGACTGGGAATTAAGAATCTAACGACTTCTTAGAAGTAGTTCAAGATTGTTTTTGAAGCAGTTTGTGACAGAACCTACAAGGGGAAATAACTGCTTGACTTAGTTCTGGCAAACAAGGAAACCCTTGTTAATAATTTAGAAATTACAGAGGAACTTCGGCAAGCGCACTCAATGACCTTTGGCATTGAATGGAAGTTTCATAGTAGGATAACTCAGTAACAGTCCCAGATTTTGCTTAGCAGATTACAATGGACTTAGAGAACACTTATCATCTGTGGACTGGGGTAATGAAGAGAGCTATCAATATGACAGTTTTCTGAACACTATACATGCTGCCCAAAGAACATTTATCCCATATAAAGAAATTATATCGAATAGAAATGACCCAAAATGGATGAATAATAGGCTCAAATATCTTTTAGGGTGAGGTGGGAGGGTCATCGTATGAATCAGTATATTGACATTAGAGGGACGTTAAAAGGGGATAAGAAAACTAAGCGGGACTACGAAATTAAAGTTGCTAGGGATTCGAAAACTAACCCAAAAAGTTTTTTCCAGGTGTATAGAACAAAAGTTAGTGATAAGATAGGTCCCCTTAAAAATAATTATGGGCATCTTACTGACAAGGAGAATGATATGTGCTCTATTTTTAATAATTATTTTCTCTCGGTTTTCACTCAGGAAGACACTAATAATATCCCATGAATTAGGTATTTTAGTGGGCCTGAAGAAGATAAATTATGTAGTATCACAGTCACTAGCTAAATGGTTATCAAACAGATAGACCGTTTGAAGCAAAATAAATCGCCAGGTCTTGATGAACTTTTTCAAGGGTTCTTAAGGAATGCAAAATGAACTCTGTGAACCCTTAAATAACATTTTTAACCTATCTCTTCAAACAGGTGTAGTGTCTGATACGTGGAAGATGGCTAATGTAATTCCTATTTTTAAAGCAGGGGACAAGTCGTTACCATCAAATTACCGCCCAATAAGTCTAACATCAACTGTAGGCAAATTATTAGAGTCGATTATAGCTGATAACATAAGAAGCCATCTCGATAGGCATAATTTGATTAATGATACTCAGCATGGATTCACCAGTGGCCGTTCCTGCCTAACTAATTTATTAACTTTTTTCAGTAAAGCTTTTGAGGCAGTTGATCATGATAAAGAATTCGATATTGTTTATTTGGATTTTAGTAAGGCTTTTGATAGAGTACCACATCAGAGACTGTTAAATAAAGTGGCTGCTCACGGCATTGGGGGAAAAGTGTTTTCATGGATCGAGTCATGGCTCACCAATAGGAAACAGAGGGTGTGCATTAATGGGGTTAAATCTGAGTGGGGATCTGTAACAAGTGGCGTTCCACAGGGATCGGTTTTGGGCCCGTTGTTGTTTATAATATATATAAATGACCTTGACGAGGGAATTACTAGTGATATGAGCAAATTCGCTGATGACACGAAGATAGGTAGGATAATCGATTCAGACGTAGATGTCACGGAACTTCAGGAGGATTTAGACAAACTCAATTCCTGGTCAGAAAAATGGCAGATGCAGTTCAATGTAGATAAATGCAAAGTCCTAAAGCTCGGGAATGTTCATAACCCTAGCACCTACCAGCTTAATAATGTTGAACTCAGCCGTACAGAATGCGAAAAGGATTTGGGTGTTATGAAGCAGCAACCTCTAAACCAAGTCAGCAATGCCTAAGCGTAATAAATAAAGCAAATAGATTACTGGGATTTATATCAAGAAGTGTAAGCAACAGAAGTCCAACGGTTATATTACAGCTTAAACCATCATTGTAAGGCCTCACCTAGATTATGCAGCTCAGTTCTGGTCTCCATTTTACAGAATGGATATAAATTCGTTAGAAAACATTCAGCGACGAATGACAAAGTTAATTCATAGCATTAGAAATCTTCCGTATGAAGAAAGATTGAAGACCCTTAAATTACATTCACTTGTAAGACGAAGAATGAGGGAGACATGATCGAGGTATATAAGTGGAAGATGGGTATTAATAAGGGGGATATAAATAAGGTCTTGAGGATATCTCTCCAAGAGAACCCGCAATAATGGATTCAAATTGGATAAGTTTAGATTTAGAAAGGATATAGGAAAATATTGGTTTGGAAATAGGGTAGTTGATGAGTGGAACAGTCTGCCTAGTAGGGTTATTGAAGCTAGGACCTTGGGAGTTTCAAATTTAGGTTGGATAAATACATGAGTGAGAGGGTTGGATTTGAGTGGGACTCGCACTTGAGTTAATAGAATCATTAAAGCATATTTCTTAGATAGAATTGAAAATTGGTTGAACAATTATTCTGTTAGTGGGGGGGATTGTGAAGGACCTGCCTAGTATGGGCCAACAGGCCTGGTGCAGTGTTCCTCCTTTCTTATGTTCTTTTTTTCTTATATTTAAAAAAATTTTTAAATTTTGTAGTGGGGGGGTTTCCCCCTCTGCCTCATTAGTCCTGTTACTCCTGTCTTTTTTATTACCATTATTCCCCCGACTCACCCTCGTCCCCTTCCCCCCCCCGTCCCCCTTAACCTTTCCTTTTGGACCCTTCACTACCTCCACCCCCACCTTTTTTTAACCCGCTCACCAGGAGTGGGTGACATCATCGTCCCCTGCGCCACTAGACCTCTTACGGGGAGCACCCGTAAACTCCATGTCCCCTTCCCCAGTTGCATGATGCACTTCAACTTTTTTTACAACCACCATTTTTGATCGGACACAGTGGACCCCCAACACTGTTGCCTACCAAACCCTCCACCTAAGGCCCCAGGCCAACCTCCGGTTTTATCAGAACCTCCGTCAAAAAGGCTGTCCAACAACCATTGCAAATCCCCCAGACTGGGGACCTGCAACTCCTCAACCAACTCCACCTCCTCCCCCAGACTCCACCAATTACTTTGGGCAATTATTCTGTTAGTGGGATGGATTGTGAAGGACCTGCCTAGTGGGCCAACAGGCCTGCTGCAGTGTTCTCCTTTCTTATGTTCTTAATGAAAATATTTTCGAAATATTTTAAGCAGACATCTTAAACTGGCTTGCATCACATAAGTCAGTAGTAGATAGGTATAAACCGAATTTGTTCCTGCAGGCTCATTTATACCTTGGTTACCGTCCACGGATGGACATGGGATGCACAAAACAGTTTTATGGCAAATCTACTGAGTGAGGGATAACTGCCCATGTGTGGATGTTCCAGGCCTGTTACTCTGGCTGCACCAACATACTACTGATGATTAATTATTTCTTAACATATCTGTGACTGGCATTTCAAGTGACCTTGAGATGAATATAAATGATCATAAAAAATGGTATAAAATCCACGACAATGGAAAAATAAACACATAAGCAGTATAATGTGATCCTTTATTGACAACGTTTCGCCCACGCAGTGGGTTTTATCGAGTCACAACAGATCTACCTGGAAAATGAGAACATGGAGATATATATAGGGTATAGTCAGGTGGAGAATGCTGGGTCAGGTGGAGAAAGCTGCATGTGAGTCTTAGTGCTGTGATAGTTAAAACATAGTGTGATTAAAGGACCTGCAGTGTACCATTCTTGAGTTCTAGGTGGATAGCGTTGAAGGCTTGGCAATAGGTTCAGCTATGTTGTAAACCGTTGTTCTGGTTTCAAGTTTCCAACAATTTTTCTAAGACCTCATTCCGAGTATCCACCTCCACATCCACCACCATCAAGGACATTACCAGTAACAGACAGGAAAAGCTTCAATCCACGGCAGGGGTATACACAATCCCTTGTAATGGCTGCAGCAAATTATACGTGGCGAAACATCCAGAGACCTACAAACACGCATTTCAGAACACCAGTACGCAGGCAGATCTGACGACTCAAGAAATGCCTGTGTTCAACACCGAAATTTACACAACCATTTAATCAACTACAGAAACGCAAGACTCATCGCCAGAGAAGACAACACGCAATACCGAAGAATCCTAGAATCATCACTCATCTGTATATCCAACAACTTCAACCAGAACAACGGCTTCTACAACATAGCTGAACCTATTGCCAAGAAACTTCTTCAACGCTATCCCACCTAGAACTCAAGAATGGTACACTGCAGGTCCTTTAAGTCACACTATGTTTTTAACTATCACACTACTTTTAAGACTCACATGCAGCTTTCTCCACCTGACCCAGCATTCTCCACCTGACTGTACCCTATATATATCTCCATGTTGCTCATTTTCCAGGTAGATCTGTATGTGACTCGATAAAGCCCACTGCGTGGGCGAAACGTTGTCAATAAAGGATCACATTATACTGCTTATGTGTTTATTTTTCCATAAATGATCATGTTGCCATGCAGAAGCGCTAAAACCTTGAGGGTCATGCAGGTGAACCCAAAGATTCTTGCTTGTGCAGGCCAGTAGTTTAGCTACATCAGATAAAGTTAACATTCGTTAACTACCTCAGATAAAGTTAACACTCGTTAACTACCTCAGATAAAGTTAACACTCGTTAACTACCTCAGATAAAGTTAACACTCGTTAACTACCTCAGATAAAGTTAACATTCGTTAACTACCTCAGATAAAGTTAACACTCGTTAACTACCTCAGATAAAGTTAACACTCGTTAACTACCTCAGATAAAGTTAACACTCGTTAACTACCTCAGATAAAGTTAACACTCGTTAACTACCTCAGATAAAGTTAACACTCGTTAACTACCTCAGATAAAGTTAACACTCGTTAACTACCTCAGATAAAGTTAACATTCGTTAACTACCTCATATAAAGTTAACACTCGTTAACTACCTCAGATAAAGTTAACACTCGTTAACTACCTCAGCTAAAGTTAACACTCGTTAACTACCTCAGATAAAGTTAACACTCGTATAAAACAGAGAAATATCGAGCTTTATAAACCTTTTACTTGGATACGTTTCGCTCGTGGTGAGCGAAACCACTCCCAATAAAAATTCCCAAACGTTGTACATGTGTTTATGATACACACAATATTACCGAGTGTGATAAATAATTATTAGTTATTAAAATGCGTCGCTTAGCAACTCAAGACCAAAATTTGTCCGGAGATTCCAAGTTGACGTATGTAAATCAATGCCTAATTTTGTTAAAAATATTTACATTATAATACAAATTTAATTTCATGAAGTAATCTCGATTTTATTGAAACTATAATTTGTAATAATATTGGTAGAATTCCGACAATATTTTAAATAAAGGAACAAATGCAACTAATGTGACATTTTATTGTGGCAACGTTTCGCTCTCCAGGAGCTTTCTCAAGCTCCTGGAGAGCGAAACGTTGTCACAATAAAATGTCACATTAGTTGCATTTGTGTCCTTTTACTTAACAAACTATAATTTACCAAAATTACTCTAAATTACTAAATTAAAAAAAATATGAATTTTTTTCTTTTTTTTTCTCGAGTGACCCTACACACGGAAGTTAGATAAAAATAAAGGCATAAAATGTTCAGTTAATAACTGGAATAACAACGTATAACACAAATGTTGAAGTTGTTAATTTAGTAATGACGATGAATTATGTCCTCGTCTGCTGCCCGTCCCTATCCACTGACGCCTATATAAGGGCCAGCCTCCTTGCCTCTCTCCTTGCCGGGTCACCATTTAGAGAAGACCCGGGCCGGATGTACCGACGAACCTACAACAACAACAACAGCCTCTCCTCCAGAACCTCTACGACTACGGTGCTCTTCACACCAACTCCAAGACTGAGGGACATAAGAACATAAGAAAGGAGGAACACTGCAGCAGGCCTGTTGGCCCATACTAGGCAAGTCCTTCACATTCCATCCCACTAACAGAATATTTGTTCAACCTAATCTTCAATGCTACCCAAGAAATAAGCTTTGATAATTATATTTTCTCATGTGCAATTCCCACTCAAATCCAACCCCTCCCACTCATGAATTTATCCAACCTAAATTTAAAACTACTCAAGGTCCTTGCTTCAATAACCCTACTAGGCAGACTGTTCCACTCATCAACTACCCTATTTCCAAACCAATACTTTCCTATATCCTTTCTAAATCTAAACTTATCTAACTTAAATCCATTATTGCGGGTTCTCTCTTGGAGAGATACCCTCAAGACCTTATTTATATCCCCATTGTTAATACCCATTTTCCACTTGTATACTTCGATCATGTCTCCCCTTATTCTACGTCTTACAAGTGAATGTAATTTAAGGATCTTGAATCTTTCTTCGTAAGGAAGATTTCTAATGCTATGTATTAATTTAGTCATTCTACGCTGAATGTTTTCTAACGAATTTTTGTCCATTCTGTAATATGGAGACCAGAACTGAGCTGCGTAATCTATGTGAGGCCTTACTAATGACGTATAAAGCTGTAATATAACCTCTGGACTTCTGTTGCTAATACTCCTTGATATAAATCCCAGTAATCTATTTGCCTTATTACGTACGCTTAGGCATTGCTGTCTTGGTTTAAAGTTGCTGCTTACCATCACCCCCAAGTCCTTCTCGCAATGGAAATAAATGGTATAAAATACCGACACAATGGAAAAATAAACACATAAGCAGTATAATGTGATCCTTTATTGACAACGTTTCGCCCACGCAGTGGGCTTTATCGAGTCACAGACAGATCTACCTGGAAAATGAGCAACATGGAGATATACAGGAACAAAATGCTTAATCTACTTAATGACCCAGATACCTACAAACCTCTCACTACTAATCAAGTGGACAACCTCACCAAAACATTTCTTCACAAGACTCGCCGCATTCTGAGGGAATCAGAACTAGGAAAGAAACTTCTACACACCATTCCCAGCAACCCCAGACCTGCCAGAATGTACGGTCTGCCAAAAACTCACAAACCAGGTATCCCATTGAGGCCCATATCCTCGGGAATAGGCAGTGCTCCCCACCAAATCTCAGGAATTCTCGCTAAACACCTCTCCAAACTTTTGGGCACCATCAGTCCAGCACATCTCAAACACTCTGGTGACCTTCTCAATCGCATTCGCAACATCAACATCAGAAACAAGAAACTCTCCAGCCTTGATGTAACATCCCTATTCACCAAAGTACCTACTACACAAGCTATCGATCTCTTGCGCAGGAAAATTGACGACTCGCTTGATCTTCCTCTTCCAGCCAGCGATTTCATCGACCTTGTTGAACTATGTGTGGGCTTTACATGTTTCTCTTTCGAAAACTAACTCTTTCAGCAAACTTTTGGACTACCCATGGGATCGCCACTTAGTGCCGTCCTTGCGAACCTATATATGGAACATTTGGAAGCCGAGCGATTTTCCACTATTATTCCCTCTTCTGTCACCTGGCTTCGTTATGTTGACGACATTCTCATCATAACTCCCAGACGCTTCAACGTTCAAGCTCTCCAACACGAACTCAACCAGGTTGAGCCATCAATCCAGTTTACACTAGAAGAAGAAGTCGACAACACTCTTCCTTTCCTTGATGTTCTTCTCTGCAAAGCTGACCATGAACTTCGTTTTAAAGTCTATCGAAAACCTACCAATCAACACGATCTTCTCCACTTCTACTTTCACCACGACACCAAAATTAAACGTGGTGTAATTATAGGCTTTTTCCTGCGCGCACTCAGAATCTGCAGCAGTGAGTTCCTTGAAGAAGAATGCTCCCTCATTGAACAAGTTTTTCCAAACTTCACTATCCTCGTCACTTCATTAGAGACTGCAGACGACGGGCATTAAACATCTTCAACACACCCAGAGAAGACACTGCTGAGAAGAGATACATAGTCCTTCCCACCAACTCCATTTCCAAACAAGTTTCCAACATTTTTTCTAAGACCTCATTCCGAGTATCCACCTCCACATCCACCACCATTAAGGACATTACCAGTAACAGACAGGAAAAGCTTCAATCCACGGCAGGGGTATACACAATCCCTTGTAATGGCTGCAGCAAATTATACGTTGGCGAAACATCCAGAGACCTACAAACACGCATTTCAGAACACCAGTACGCAGGCAGATCTGACGACTCAAGAAATGCCTGTGTTCAACACCGAAATTTACACAACCATTTAATCAACTACAGAAACGCAAGACTCATCGCCAGAGAAGACAACACGCAATACCGAAGAATCCTAGAATCATCACTCATCTGTATATCCAACAACTTCAACCAGAACAACGGCTTCTACAACATAGCTGAACCTATTGCCAAGAAACTTCTTCAACGCTATCCCACCTAGAACTCAAGAATGGTACACTGCAGGTCCTTTAAGTCACACTATGTTTTTAACTATCACACTACTTTTAAGACTCACATGCAGCTTTCTCCACCTGACCCAGCATTCTCCACCTGACTGTACCCTATATATATCTCCATGTTGCTCATTTTCCAGGTAGATCTGTCTGTGACTCGATAAAGCCCACTGCGTGGGCGAAACGTTGTCAATAAAGGATCACATTATACTGCTTATGTGTTTATTTTTCCTTCTCGCAATCTGTATGGCTAAGTTCTACGTTATTTAACTTATAAGTGCTTGGGTTATGGACACTCCCGAATTTGCTCATATCACTAGTAATTCCCTCGTCAAGGTCATTGATATATATTATAAATAACAACGGGCCTAAGACTGATCCCTGTGGAACACCACTTGTTACAAGTCCCCATTCGGATTTAACCCCATTTATGCACACTCTCTGCTTCCTATTGGTGAGCCATGACTCGATCCATGACAGCACTTTTCCCCCAATGCCATGAGCTGCCACTTTATTTTACAGTCTCTGGTGCGGAACTCTATCAAAAGCCTTACTAAAGTCTAAATAAACAATATCGAATTCTTTATCGTGATCAGCAGCCTCAAAAGCTTTACTGAAGAAGGTTAATAAATTAGATAGGCAGGAACGGCCCCTCGTGAATCCATGCTGAGTATCATTAATCAAATTATGGTTATCTAGATGGCTTCTAATAATATCAGCTATAATTGACTCTAGTAATTTGCCTACAATTGAGGTCAGGCTTATTGGGCGGTAATTTGATTGTAGTGACTTGTCCCCTGCTTTAAAAATAGGAATTACATTACCCATCTTCCACATATCAGACACTACACCTGTTTGAAGAGATAAATTAAAAATGTTAGATATTGGTTCACAGAGTTCCATTTTGCATTCCTTAAGAACCTTTGCAAAAAGCTCATCAGAACCCGGTGATTTATTTTGTTTCAGTCGTTCTAGTTGTTTCCTAACCATTTCGCTAGTGACTGTGATATTACATAATTAATCTTCTTCAGGGACACTATAAAAATTAATTACTGGGATATTATTAGTGTCTTCCTGTGTGAAAACCGAGAGAAAATAATTATTAAAAATAGAGCACATATCATTCTCCTTGTCAGTAAGATGACCAGAGTTATTTTTAAGGGGACATATCTTATCCCTAACTTTTGTTCTATAAACCTGGAAAAAGCTTTTGGGTTAGTTTTGAATCCCTAGCAACTTTAATTTCATAGTCCCATTTAGCTTTTCTTATCCCCTTTTTAACGTCCCGCTTAATATCCGTATACTGATTTATAAGATGACCCTCACCTCTATTTATGCGCCTATAAATTCCTTTATTTTGCCCTAAAAGATATTTGAGCCTATTATTCATTCATTTTGGGTCATTTCTACTTGATCTAATTTCTTTATACGGGATAAATGTTCTTTGGGCAGCCTGTATAGTGTTCAGAAAACTGTCATATTGATAGTTCCCTTCGTTACCCCAGTCCACAGTTGATAAGTGTTCTCTAAGCCCATTATAATCTGCTAAGTGAAAGTCTGGAACTGTTACTGAATAATCCCTACTATCATAAATCCATTCAATGCTAAAGGTAATTTACTTGTGGTCGCTTGTGCCGAGTTCCTCTGTAATTTCTAAATTATTAACAAGGGATTCCTTGTTTGCCAGAAACAAGTCAAGTAGGTTATTTCCCTTGTAGGTTCTGTCACAAACTGCTTCAAAAACAATCCTGAACTACCTCTAAAAGTCGGTAGATTCTAAATTCCGTCAAGAAATTCCAATCAATCTGACTAAAGTTAAAGTCCCCTAGAATTACTACATTATCGTGCCTTGTGACCTTAACAATTTCCTCCCAAAGTAGTCTCCCTTGTTCCCTATCTAAGTTTGGAGGGCGATATATCACGCCTAAATTCAATTTTTCACACCCCTCTGAAAATTCTATCCAGACAGACTCTGTATGTAATATTTCAGACTTTATGCCCGTTTTTATGCAACGATTTAAATGATCACGTACATAGAGTGCCACCCCCCCCCCTTCCCGATACTTCTGTCTACTTGGAACAATTTAAAACCCTGGATGTGACATTCAGCAGGCATGTCCGGTTTTTCATATTAAACCACGTCTCAGTTATTGCAAAACATCAATATTACCCTCAATAGCAACTAATCTCAACTTGTCCATCTTATTTCTAGCACTACGACTATTACTGTAATATACATATAAAGACCCCCCTTTCTCTTTACCCTTCCTGCTCATTTCTGTTTTTCCACTATACCTATTACAGTCCTTGTCATCTAGTGCCACTGACTTTCCAATATCCACCTTATTCTGCCTATTACTAGTTCTCCTAGAATTCATAATATTACTACACTGGGACTTCACTGTTTTCCCCCATAACCCATACCACTAACTTTTTCTAGTTTAAAGCCCTAACAGCTCCCTCCACTACAGTTGCCAGTGCCCCCACCCCAGACCTAGATAAGTGAACCCTATCCCTGGCATACATGTCATTTCTGCCATAGAAGAGGTCCCAGTTGTCTATGAATGTTCCTGCATTTTCCGTACAGTATTTGTCCAGCCACCAATTGACACCAATTGCCCTGGACAACCATTCATTTCCAACTCCCCTCCTTGGCAAAATACCACATATAACAGGGTTCCCACCCTTCTTCCTAATTTTGTCTATTGCTGACCTATACGTGCTAGTCAGGTCCTCACTCCTATGTCTGCCAACATCGTTGCCTCCAGCACTGAGACAGATAATAGGATTGCTCCCATTACCTCTCATGATGTCGTCCAGATGGCTAACAATATCCTCCATCTCAGCCACAGGAAAGCAAACCCTCTGTCTCCCACTTCTATCTTTCAAGCAGAAGGCCCTATCCATGTACCTAATCTGATTATCCCTAACAAGAACAATGTTCTTACCTTCCTTTGTGTCATTCTTGGTGATGATCCTAGTAGTCGACTCACATTCATCGGGTAGGACGGAGAATGAGTTCGATGTTTCCACAACATTCTCCTGGGTCTTCGTTGTTTCTACCTCTCCACCCGTCCTCTTGATCCTTAACTTTGTCCCATGCATTCCAGCCACTGTCCAGGTTCCTTTCTTGACTTGAGGATTCACAACAGGAGGATTACTACGAATCCTCTTGTTTTCCTCAGTCAGTCGCTGTATCTCAAGCTTAGCTACTCTCAGTTCTTCCTTTAGCTGCTGGTAGAGTAGCTCAAGAGAGTACATCTTCTTCAGATTCACAGAGAGCACACAAGACACGTCTTCACAAAATGATGCAAATGTAGTATACAAAGACTTTGGGAAAGCCTTCGACAAGTGCGAACCCGGTGCAATAGCACACAAAATGCGTAATTAAGGAATAACAGGAAAAGTGGGTAGATGGGTCTATAACTTCTTAACAAATAGAACACAAAGAGTAATAGTAAACATAGTAAAGTCTGAGGTGGCTACACTCAAAGATCAGTTCCACAAGGTAAAGTACTCGCTCCCATCCTGTTCCTCATCCTCATTTCCAACATAGACAGAGACTTAAGCCACAGCACCGTGTCCTCCTTTGCGGATGACACCCGAATTTGCATGAGTGTCCTCTATCTAAGACACTGCAAGACTACAGGCGGACATCAACCAAATCTTTAAATGAACCATAGAAAACAATGTGAAGTTCAATGAAGAGAAATTTTAATTACTCCGCTATGGAAAACTCTAGGAAATAAAAACTGTATCGGAGTTTAAAACAAATTCCAACTACACAATAAAACGGAAAACTAATGTGAAGGACCTGAGAGAGATAATGTCAGAGACTCTCACTTTCCAAGATCACAATAATGTTTCTACCACATCTGAGAGAAAAATGATAGGATGGATAATGAGAACCTTCAAAACTAGAGATGCCAAGTTCAAGATGATTTCAAATCCCTTGTTCTCTCTAGGCTAGAATATTGATGTACACTAATGGCCCATTTCAAGGCAGGCGAAATTGCAGACCTTGAGAATGCACAGAGAACTTTCACGGCTCGTATAAGTACGATAAAGCACCTAAATTACTGGGAATGTTTAAAGTCCCTTGAATTGTACTACCTGGAATGCAGGCGAGAAAGATACATCATGATAAAAACTTGGAAAATCCTAGAGGGACTAGTCCCAAGTCTGCACACGAAAATCACTTCTTACGAAAGCAAGACTCAGCAGGAGATGCAACATTCCCCCAATAAAAAGCAGGAGCGCCACGAGTACACTAAGAGACAGCACAATAAGTGTTAGGGGCCCAAGACTGTTTAACTCCCTCCCTGTATCTATAAGGGATATTACCAATAGACTCCTGGGTGACTTCAAGTCGGAGCTGGACAGACTCCTATAGTCAGTACCTGACCAGCCGGGCTGTGGCTCATTCGTCGGCTTATGTGCGGCCAGCAGTAACAGTCTGGTTGATCAGGTCCTGATCCATCACGAGGCCTGGTCACAGACCGGGCTGCGGGGACGTTTACCACCGAAAAACCCCTCCAGGTATACTCCTCCAGGTATACTCCTCCAGGTATAGACATACACGATGCGGTGTACATAATCATATAAGGCTACACATGAATCTTTTTCACCACCAAACCAGAAAACAATAATCACTAAAAATGTTGATTAAAATAAACTCTCAGAATACATTCCCTGGAATAAACACCTCTCAGGCGTGACTCACAACTTTCCTATTTCTTCCTCATTCTTTTAGTAATATATATTTTTTGAACCGTCTCTACAGAACATTTTTTTTATTTAAAATTTTATATACACAAGACATACAAAGATCATTCCAACATACATAACTTGAGAACATGAGGACTACAACATACATAACTTGAGAACATGAGGACTACAACATACATAACTTGAGAACATGAGGACTACAACATACATAACTTGAGGACATGAGGACTACAACATACATAACTTGAGAACATGATGACTACAACATACATAACTTGAGAACATGAGGACTACAACATACATAACTTGAGCACATGAGGACTACAACATACATAACTTGAGAACATGGGACTACAACATACATAACTTGAGAACATGGGGGACTACAACATACATAACTTGAGAACATAGGACTACAACATACATAACTTGAGAACATGAGGACTACAATATACATAACTTGAGAACATGAGGACTACAACAAACATAACTTGAGAATATGAGGACTTCAACATACATAACTTGAGAACAAGAGGACTACAACATACATAACTTGAGAACATGAGGACTACAACATACATAACTTGAGAACATGAGGACTACAACATACATAACTTGAGAACATGACGACTACAACATACATAACTTGAGAACATGATGACTACAACAAACATAACTTGAGAATATGAGGACTACAACATACATAACTTGAGAACAAGAGGACTACAACATACATAACTTGAGAACATGAGGACTACAACATACATAACTTGAGAACATGAGGACTACAACATACATAACTTGAGAACATGACGACTACAACATACATAACTTGAGAATATGAGGACTTCAACATACATAACTTGAGAACAAGAGGACTACAACATACATAACTTGAGAACATGAGGACTACAACATACATAACTTGAGAACATGAGGACTACAACATACATAACTTGAGAACATGAGGACTACAACATACATAACTTGAGAACATGAGGACTACAACAAACATAACTTGAGAATATGAGGACTACAACATACATAACTTGAGAACAAGAGGACTACAACATACATAACTTGAGAACATGAGGACTACAACATACATAACTTGAGAACATGAGGACTACAACATACATAACTTGAGAACATGACGACTACAACATACATAACTTGAGAACATGAGGACTACAACAAACATAACTTGAGAATATGAGGACTACAACATACATAACTTGAGAACAAGAGGACTACAACATACATAACTTGAGAACATGGGACTACAACATACAAACTTGAGAACATGGGACTACAACATACATAACTTGAGAACATGACGACTACAACAAATATAACTTGAGAACATGATGACTACAACATACATAACTTGAGAACATGAGGACTACAACATACATAACTTAAGAACATGAGGACTACAACATACATAACTTGAGAACATGAGGACTACAACATACTAATACACTTTACGCATTGTTTACACAATTACAATACTTTAGAACATCACGTATACGTACAGATGTCAACGTGTATATAGCTACATACGCTTACATTTACATATTTATGTTCTTATACTCCTACATGTTCATCAATACATGTGTAAATGACTCTTTACATTATTTAATAACCTATTAATCCCTTCAGTTTACATGATATAAACCAATCAGTTCTTGTACTGTTAATTCCTGATACCAAACAGGAAACGTTTGTGTAAACCGTCTTGCAAACACCTGTTGCTTTCTGACTTTCGTTCTAAACATTTTTCCAGCTTATAACTTAATTAGGTACTCTTCACTATTAATATCATCACAAATACTCCACATAAAATACACATAATCAGTCACCAGATAGGCTAACACTTGTTCCAAGTCTTCATTAACCAAAAATAATTCAAAACTGTATTTCTGGTACAGCAATGTATGATAACACATTCTTCATCCAGATCTTTACTCCAGTATGTCTATTACACAAATAAATCTCGTGCAAACTTGTACCTAATGGGGCTCTGGTGGCCTGGTGGCTATAGCTCTCGCTTCACACAGGCGAGGGCCTGGGTTCGATTCATAGCGCTGGTAGAAACATTGGGCGTGTTTCTTTACATCGGTTGTCTATGTTCACCCATCAGTAAAATGGGTACCTGGGTATTAGTCGACTGGTGTGGGTCGCATCCTGAGACACTGACCTAATTTGCCCGAAATGCTCAGCATAACAACCGGCTTTCTATATAGTAGTATGTCAGTGATGTCAGCTATGGTCTGTATACCTTGTACATGTACTTGTAGTAAATAAAGACATTATTATTATTTAGATATTAATATACCATGCATATATTTATATAAAAACTCTCGTTGGTTAGGCAGATGCAGTTTAATGTAAACAAATGCAAAGTTCTAAATGTTAGGCAGGACAATAACCATGCCACATATAAGCTGAATAATGTAGATCTTATTACTTGTGATTGCGAGAAGGATTTAGGAGTTCTGGTTAGTATAATCTGAAGCCAAGACAACAGTGCATAAATGTTCGCAATAAAGCTAACAGAATCCTTGGCTTCATATCAAGAAGTATAAATAATAGAAGTCCTCAGGTTGTTCTTCAACTCTATATATCTTTGGTTAGGCCTCATTTAGATTATGCTGCACAGTTCTGGTCACCGTATTACAGAATGGATATAAATGCACTGGAAAACGTACAAGGAGGATGACAAAGTTGATCCCATGTATCAGAAATCTTCCATATGAGGATAGACTGAGGGCCTTGAATCTGCACTCTCTAGAAAGACGTAGAATTAGGGGGATATGATTGAGGTGTATAAATGGAAAACAGGAATAAATAAAGGGGATGTAAATAGCGTGCTGAAAATATCCAGCCAAGACAGGACTCCCAGCAATGGTTTCAAGTTGGAAAAGTTCAGATTCAGGAAGGATATAGAAAAGCACTGGTTTGGTAATAGAGTTGTGGATGAGTGGAACAAACTCCCAGTACCGTCATAGATGCTAAGACGTTGTGTAGTTTTAAAATAGGTTAGATAAATACATGGGTGGGTGTGGATGGGTGTGAGTTTGGACCTGACTAGCTTTTACTACCAGGTCAGTAGCTGTACTAATTCCTTAAGTGGAAGTGACCTGACCAGGTGGTCGCTGACCAGGTGGTAGGCTAGACAATTATATGAGTGGGTGCGGTTGGGTGTGAGTTGGTCCTGACTAGCTTGTGCTAGGTCAGATGCAGTGTTCCTTCCTTAAGTGAATGTAACCTGACCTGGCTGGGTCAGGGCATTGGCTTCAAGCCGTTGGAGATTTGGACCTGCCTCGCATGGGCTAGTAGGCCTGCTGCAGTGTTCCTTCTTTCTTATGTTCTTAATTAGTAATAACCATATTCGTTTCCTTCTATATAACGGATACAAATCTTTTACATTTGGATAGACATTTTTAACAGCACTAAATTTATACAATACTTTAACTGTAGTGCCAGCCACATCAGGCACTCACATTCCATTCCTTAATATATTCTGCGCTAATTTGATTTCTTTTGAAGACAAATCAGCATTAATACATTTATATATTCTTTGTAATCTATTGTCATGAAATGTGCCAACATGCTTAATTAATCTACGTAAATACACACAAAGATTTTCTCCGATGTCTATCAAACCAATACCACCATGACTAACAGGTACAATACCACCATGACTAACAGGTAACCAATACCTCCATGACTAACAGGTAACCAATACCACCATGACTAACAGGTAACCAATACCTCCATGACTAACAGGTAACCAATACCACCATGACTAACAGGTAACCAATACCACCATGACTAACAGGTAACCAATACCACCATGAAACAGGTAACCAATACCACCATGACTAACAGGTAACCAATACTACCATGACTAACAGGTAACCCCAAAACCACCATGACTAACAGGTAACCAATACCACCATGACTAACAGGTAACCAATACCCACCATGACTAACAGGTAACCAATACCACCATGACTAACAGGAACCAATACCCGCTAAACTAAAAACCCCATGACTAACACGAACCAAAACACCATGACTAACGGTAAAATACCACCAGATAACAACCAATACCACCCTTAACATAACCAATACCATTAGACTAACAGGTAACCAATAAACCATGTAAATGAACCAATACCACCATGAAACCAAAAATAACACCATGACAAATGAACCAAAACCCATGATTTTAACCAATCCCCCCATGATAACACGAACCAATCCAAAGCTAAACGAACCAATAAATGCAACACGTAACCAATACCCCAGATAATTAAATTTTCTTATCCAAAACATAGTTGAGAACAACACCCCGTATTAGGCCCCCACTTAAACGGGATGGGGCCTCACAGAACAGCAAGGAAATGAGTGAGACTAAACCCAGTATGATCATTTTTTTGCGAGCCCAACCCAAAAGAAAGTTAAGCCCAAAAAGATTTTTTAGGAGGGCCACAGAACCTGGTAGACCCCTTTCTGATACCCACGCCACATGATTTGAAAAGGCGATAAAAAACACCCATGCACCCCCCGGCCCCCGACTCATGGAACTCAGTTTCACAAAACGCAAAACCCCTATCACGGGTTTTAACATCCTATGGAGAGGGGCATGGACCGGGGTCGTCCGATTACTAAAAAAAAGACATAGCCCCCCTCCAAAAGGGGGAGAAAGCAATAGCAAAGAACACAGACCAATAGCGCAAGCCCCCAACAAAAAATCTTTAAAAGGGGTTCCAAAACAAGACCCCCTCATCAGATAACCATAAAAACAACCCAGTGCAGCTGGGTTTGGCTCGCCCTGTCTTTTCCCCAATACTGGAACCGACAGGCCTGGATGCCTAGAAAAAAAACAGAATGCAAAGTATATACAGACTTTCAACAGCCTTTATAATGGACCAGGGGATAGCACACAAAAAACGGATAAAGGAATAAAGGAAAATTTAGATGGATCTATAATTTCCCAAAAGTATAACACAAAAATAATAGTCAAAGAATAAAGTCTGAGGCGGCTACGGGAATAGCCTGTTCCCAAAGGGGAAAGATATCCCTTTTCCCATCCTTGTATCGGACATAGACAGGGATATAAAACAGTGCCGTGTCTTTAGATGACACCCGAATCTGTATGACATGTCCACCTTGAAGAATGCAAACCCAAGCAGACATCAACCAAATCTTTAAATGGGCTGCAGAAAACAATATGAAGTTCAATGATAGAAATTTCAATTACTCCATATGGAAAACGGGGAAATTAAACTCATCGGTTAAAAAAAAACCAATCACACAATAGAGCAAAAAAATAATGTCAAAACATGGGAGGATCATGACGGGATTCCCCCAAAAGGCCATAAACGTAGCAATCGCATCTGCCAGAAAAAGACGGATGGATAATGAGAACCTTCAAAACAAGGGATGCCAAGCCCATGTTGCCCTTTCAGGTCGCTTGTTCACTAGATGGAATATTCCAATAACTGCACCTTTAAGACAGGGGAAATTTTGCTAGAAAATGCAGAGAACCTTCATGGCGCTCCAAAAACCACCCAATTTGGGAATTAAGTTCCTAAACCTGACTCCCGGAAGCAGGCGGAGAATAAAATAACACTTGGAAAACCAAGGGGAAACCAAACTTACACGAGAGTCACTCCCCGAAAGAAAAAAGACTGAGACGATGAAAACCCCCAATGAAAAGCAGGGTGCCCTACCCCTTGAGAGAAAACCCAAAAAAGTATCAGGGCCCAAACTCTTCAACTGCCTCCCAGCATACATAAGGGGATTACCAAGAAACCCCGGCTGTCTTCAAGCAGGACTGGCAGGCACCCCAAAAGGGTCCAACCAAGGTGGTTCGTGTTGGCTGCGGGGACAGCAGTAAATGGTTGAAACGCTCGATCAACATGAGGCCTGGTCACAGACGGGCCGCAGGGGACCCCCGGGAAACCCTCCAGGAAACTCAAGGAAACCACCATGACTAACATGAACAAAAAACCCCCAGACAACACCTAACCAATACCACCATGACTAACAGGTTACCAATACCCCCATGACTAACACCTAACCAATACCACCATGACTAACACGTAACCAATACCACCAAAATAACAGGTAACCAATCCCCCCCATGATAACACTCCAAACCACCATGACAACCGTAACCAATACCACCATGACTAACACGTAACCAATACCACCATGACTAACAGGTAACCAATACCACTATGACTAACATAACCAATACCACCATGATAACATGAAGCCAATACCAAAATGACTAGCACGTAACCAAACCCCATGACTAACCGTCCAATCCAAAAAGTCCACGTAAAATACCCCATGACTCACAACCAATACCACCATGACTAACACGTAACCAATACCCTGACTAACAGGGAACCAATACCATGCAACATGTAACCAATACCACCACCCCAACACGAACCAAACCCCTGAAACCTAACCAATACCACCATGACTAACAGGTAACCAATACCACCATGACAAAAAGGAACCAATACCACCATGACTAACACGTAACCAATACCACCAGGGGGAACACGTAACCAAAACCCCCATGACTAACATGAAAAAAACCCATGACTAACGGGGAACTAATACCACAATGACTAACATGTAACCAATACCACCATGACTAACAGGGAACCAATACCACCATGACTAACCGTAACCAAACCCCATGACTAACAGGTAACCAATACCACCATGACTAACATGTAACTAATACCACCATGACTAAACGTAACCAATACCCTGATAATATCATGTCAGGTAATGGGAACAACCCATTATCTGTCTCAGTGCTGGTGGAAATGATTTTGGGAAGGGCAGGAAAAAGAGCTGATAGTAGGGGCAACGGGTGACTACCCCCCTTAAGGTTTACTATACAAATAGTGGGAAAAAAAAAGATATGAAAGATGAGTTAAGATTACGTGCAAGTGCAGGTAATATAGATATTATTGCTATAACAGAGACCTGGTTCAACCTGAAATATAGAAAAATTTTTTTTCCCCGGAGCCCAAATTTTTGGTTATAAACTATTCCACACGATGGGGTCAACAGGAAGGATGGTGGGGGGTTTTTGTCAGAGATAATTTAAATTGTGTTAAAAAAATATAAATTATAAACATCGGACACAGAATCTGTTTGGCTACATTTTCCCCCGAGGGTCAAAAAAAATTTTAAATTTTTGGGTGTGATTTGGGGGCCCCCAAGTCTGGATAGGGAGTGCAGTAAGCTGCTATGGGAGAAATTCATAAGGCGTCTAGATATGAAAATGTTGTGTTAATGGGAGATTTTAACTTTAGACAAATTGATTGGAACAATGTGACGGGTAATCTCAAGTCTGTGACTTTCTTGAGGGGGTTTCCCCAGGATTTTTTTTTAACACGGTTTGTGAAAAAAACCAACTAGAAAAAATTGTTTGGTTCTACCCAACAAAGAATCACTCATTAATAATCTTGAGGTTAATAAAGAGTTTGGGGGAAAACGATCAAAAATCACTTTGTTTCAATATATCATGGAATTACCCAGATAACTGCAATCAAGTCTCTTTCCCCGACTTTCGCTTACCCAAAAATTCATGGGCCCGGTTTTCCGGGGTTTGGGGGTAAATTGGGATGCCCCGACTATGGGTCAGGTAGGTGGTTTGGATGCCAATATGACTTTTTTCAGACCATAGTTCTAGCTGCCCAGACAACTTTTGTTAATGGGGGAAAATTTGATCTAACAAAAGTGACCCCAAATGGATGAACAATAGATTAAAACATCCATTGGTCAAAATAAGGAATATAGGCGTATAAAAAAGGAGATGGACAGTTAAGAAATCAATATTTTCAAAAAAAAGAAATAAAAATAAGAATAAGAAAAGAAAAAAAGGTTATGAGGCTAAAGTCGCAAGGGATTCGAAGACTAACCCAAAAGGGTACTTTCAGGTATTCAGAAGTAAGATTAGGACAAGATAGGCCCAATTAAAGAAAATCAGGTCAGATCACTGACCTGAGTTATGTGTAAATTTTCAATTCATAAGAACATAAGAACATAAGAATGGGGGGAAAACTGCAGAAGGCCTACGGGCCCTTTTTCAAGGCAGGTCCTTATCAAAACCACCACTACCAAAAAATTTACTCCTGTACTCCCCGACACTAATCAAACCCCCCCCTCCCACTCATATATTTGTCCAATCTTTTTTTTAAAAACCCCCAAAGGGCCTAGCCTCTATCACCCTACTCGGAAGATTGTTCCACGCATCTACAACTCTGTTCGAAAACCAGTACTTGCCTATGTCCTTTCTAAATCTAAATTTATCAAATTTAAACCCCTTATTTCTCGTTCTTACTTGGTTCGATATCCCCCCGTATTTTATTAATATTTTCCTTTGTTTTTTGCCCATCATCCACTTGTACACCTCGATGATATCTTCCCTCATTCTACGTTTTCCAGAAGTGGAGTTTCCCCTGCTCTAAGATCTTCATACGGGGGATTTCTTATACTGTAAATCTTTTTAGTCATTCTTCCTCTCATTTTTTTAAACATGAAGATATTTGGGGGAAAATTTCCCAAAAAAAATAAATTATGAAGAAAAGGGGGAAAATAATAAGTATTGATTGGGGTAACTAGTGACATGGGCCCCCGACAAATAGAAAAATTTAAAACCCCCCAAATCCCCAGGACCCCCTGAACTATTTGCAAAAGTTTAAAAAGGGAAAAAAAAAAGGGGAAAAAAGGGGAACCTTCACGGCACGCATAACTGCGATAAACCACCTCAATTACGGGAACGCTTGAAGTTCCTAAACCTGTACTCTCTAGGATGCAGGCGGGAGAGATACATTATTATATACACATGGAAAATTCTCGAGGGGTTGGGACCAAACTTGCACACAAAAAAACCCTCCCTACAAAAAAAGAAAAAGGGGCCCCCCGATGTACCATCCCCCCCCCAAAAGGGGCAGGGGGGGCCACTAGCACGTTGAGGGACAACACAATAAGTGTCAGGGGCCCAAGATTGTTTAACTGCCTTCCCCCCCTACATCAGGGGGGACCCAAAAAAACCCGGCTGTCTTCAAGCAGGCACTGGACAGGCACCTAAAGTCGGTACCTGACCAGCCAGGCTGTTTCGTACGTTGGATTGCGTGCGGCCAGCAGTAACAACCTGGTTGATCAGGCTCTGGTCCAACATGAGGCCTGGTCACAGACCGGGCCGCGGGGCGGGGTTTTCCCCCCAATTCTCCCCCCCTAAACTCCAGGTAAACCTTTGGCAAATCTTTTCAATATATCACTACAATGGAAAAATAAACACATAAGCAGTATAAATGATCCTTTATTGACAACTTTCGCCCACGCAGTCATCGTCCAAACAATCTACCTGGAAAATGAGCAACATGGAGATATTTATAGGGAAGTCAGGTGGAGAATGCGGGGGCAGGTGGAGAAAGCTGCAGGGCAGTTTTAAAAAATAGTGTGATAGTTAAAAACATTGTGTGATTTTAAAAGGGCCTGAGGTACCATTTTTGAGTTCAGGGGGGATGCGTTGAAGAAGTTTCTTGGCAATAGGTTAGCTATGTTGTAGAAGCCGTTGTTCTGGTTGAAGTTGTTGGGTATACAGATAGTGATGATTCTAGGATTCTTTATTGCGTGTTGTCTTTCTGGCGATGAGTCTTTGGGGGGGGTTTCCAAATTTTTTTTAAAACCCTTTTCCCGATCCCCCCTACATCCACCCACCATCAAGGACATTACCAGTAACAGACAGGAAAAAAACTTCAACCCGGGAGGGGTTCACAATCCCCCTTTTTAAAGGCTGCAGCAAATTATACGTTGGCGAAACATCCAAAAGACCTACAAACACGCATTTAAAAAAACCAGTACGCAGGCAGATCTAACCAAGAAATGCCTGTGTTCAACACCAAAAATTTTCACAACCATTTTTAAAAAAAATACAGAAACGCAAGACCATCGCCAGAGAAGACAACACGCAAACCGAAGAATCCCAGAAATCACTCATCTGTATATCCAACAACTTCCCAGAACAACCTTCCCAAACTGAACCCCTTTTTTAAGCTTCTTCAACGCTTTCCCCCCCAGCTAAAATGGTCACTGGGTCCTTTGCCCCAATGTTTTTTTCTTCACCTCTTTTTTAAAAATGTTGCCTCCACCTGACCCCCATTTCCACCTGACTGTACCCTTTTTATCTCCATGTTCTCATTTTTTCCCCCTAGATCTGTCGTGACTCGATAATCGTGGGCAAACGTTTTTGGGCACATTATACTGCTTATGGTTTTTTTTTTTCCCTTGTGTCGTTTTTTTATACCATTTATTTCCCTAATAAAACTGGGATAGTGCCAACAAGGGAAAATGGCAAAGTAAT
>WNWK01014079.1:0-52796 GCA_009830355.1 Cherax destructor
AGGATATGCTGTGGATAAGGTGTGGTTCGGGTGTATAGGAGTTATTGGAAATTAAATGTTAGTTTGCTATGTAGGGAGGGGGGTAGGGAGGTTTTTGCTGAATGGTGGGAGGGGTTGTGGGGGGGAGGCGGATCCCTAATGTCGCGATGTGGTGGGCAACGAGGGGTAAGATGGCAATTACAGCTTTTTATGATAGGGCGGGCAGAGAGGAGGCGCGTTATAGGTATGGGTATCAACGTTATTTGGAGGGGCAATTGCGGGAATGCTACTGGGGAGGGGAGAGAGCCATATAGGATGGAGGTTGGGGATTTACGGGACAGATTGCGGGCCATACAAAATGATCAGTTTCAGGCACTCAGAATTCGTGGGGGTATTGAGGAAGTTTTATGGGGAGACAGGGCGTCAGCGGTAGTTTTACGGCACTTTCAGAAACGCAGAGATAGTATGTTCCTATCATCATTAGCGGTTGAGAAGGGTATGGGTGGGTACGAATCGGGGCAGGTTTTGAGGACTACTGAGGGCATGAGTGGCTATGCTGAGTATTGGTGGATGGGGAACTAGGGGCACGAGAGGTAATTTTGGAGAGAATAGTAGAGGGGTTGAATGACAAGGATAGACAAGCGTTGGCAGGGTCTATTATGGAGGAGGAGGTGTGGAAGCGTTACAGGGGTTGCGCTTGGTGAAATCGCCTGGGATAGATGGTTTGCCGAGTGTTATGTATGTAACACATTGGGAGGAGTTGTGGGGGGTTTTTGTGCGGTTCTTTAATGAAATGAGGGGTGGGGGTTTAATGGAGGAGTTGTTAAGGACTGGTGTTGTGGTGCTTGTGCCCAAGGGCAGAACAGCAGAGTCTTTAAAGGACTACAGAGCCATAGCTCTGCTGTGTACAGATTACAAAATATTTGCGAAGATCCTGGCAAATCGGATGAAACGGGTATTGGGTAGCATGTTGCAAGAGGGGCAGTATACCCCCAGGTAGGAGTATTAGGACGGGCCATAGACGAATTAAGGGGTTTATGGAGGATAGTCAGTTTAGGGGAGTTTTGGGATTGGACTGACAAACGGCTTATGATTGTGTAGATCGAAAAATGCTCATGGTGATTTTGCAGAAGCAGGGGTTTGGGGATGACATTGTGGATTGGGTTCATACGTTATATGAGGGAGCTTTTGTCCGGGTTCAGGTCAATGGGAGGGTAGGAGCGGCTGTGGGCATGGGAAGGGATTTGAGGCAGGGGTGTCCCTTGTCAAAAATCCTCTTTGTTTGCTTGCAGGACCTGTTTTATAGGCTGGTAGATGAGGGAGTTAGGGAAGAAGGGGTGAACGAGGCAGGTAGGTCAGGGATCGTCGACTACGTCGACAATACCACTATTTGAGTTAGGAGTGTAGAGGTTTTAATTATAGTGAATAAGTTGGTGGACATTTTTGGGCAGGCCACTGGCATGAGTGTGAATCGGGGTAAATCCAACCTTTTAGAGGTAGGGGCATGGGTTGGGGGTGTATTGGGATGTAGGGAAGAGTGGAGATGCGTGGATAGGTTAAAGATATATGGGATAGTGTTTAGCAATAACCCGAATCTGGCAAGGGAGGTAAACTTGAATGCGGTAGTGGATGCAGCTTTGGGCAGGATGCAGGGATGGGCGGCTGGGGATGTAACGTTGCTCCAGAGAGAGGTCGTTGTGAACACTTTAGTATATAGTAAATTGTGGTTTTGCGCAGCGGTGTATCCTTTGCTGGAGGTGAATGTGAGGAGGCTGTTGCAGGGGGTGCTTAAATATGTGTGGTCATGGGAGGCACTGGTTAGGCAGGGAGGTGGTGAAAACTAGGGTAAAAAGGGGAGGGTTGGGTTTAATTCCTCTGAGGTGTAGGTTGAGGAATGTTTTTGTGAGGCAGGAATTTTTGGCGAGGGGTGTGTGGGGGGACGAGGGTGGGGCGGGTTATATGGGAGGCATGCAGGTGGTAGGGTGAAAAATTTAATAGCTTGCAAAACAGTTTTACGGACCCTTATGGTTGTAAGGAAGCCTGAGCGAGTAAGGGTGAGTAGGCTTGATAGGCTTGGGGAGAGGGAGCAGGTGGTACAGGGTGAGGCATTGTACCCAATGTTTGGTTGGCTTGAGGTGTAGGGTTGGTTGAAGAAACTTAAGTTGCCGCCTAGAGTGAGGGAAATTGGGTACAGATTCTTGCAAGGTATTCTGGCATCAAAGGAGCAGTTATTCTTAATGTGAATTGTAGGGGATAAGGCTTGTTCTAGGTGTGGTGGGGCTGATACGGCGTATCACGCCGTGTACTTCTGCGAGGGTGTAGCCGGGGTATGGGAGTGGTTTAGCAGGGTGCAATGGAAGGTGGGGGGCAGGGGTATGTCGACACTTAGGGCACTTAATTTGGACATGGAGGGTTTCCCGGAAGATGTTAGGAGGGCTTTGTCTTACTTGGTGCTTGATTTTATCCATATTTCCTGTGGAATGCGGGAGTCAAGTGGGGATGTGTGCATTAAGGTTTTTGCTGCAACATTTTATAGAACAAAATGTCGTAATAAGGGGCTATATGAAAGGGTTTGGGACAAGGCTTTTCCGGTGGCACATCGCCTTTTGACTGTGCAATCGTTGTTTCAGGGAAGAGGACGTAATACGTGATGGGCTGGACACATGTATTGATGGGGTAGGGGGTGACCTTCTAGTTCTGTGGTTGGGGTGGGTTTTAGCAGTGTGTGTGGAAGTTTCTTTTTAGGGTTGGGGCGGGGGTATTATGGTGTGTGCGGAGAAGGTGAATGATGTTTGGAGACGGGGGATGTTGTGTATGGGTTGTATGTATGGGTTATGGGGGGTCAGGGGAAGGACGGTGGGTGCTGTCTATGTTTCGGTTGTCTCGGCTGATAGGCAGTGTGGAGTTTCGCCGATGACAGGTTTATGGCCTATATTATGGTGACATGCACTTACACTGTCACCAATATGTTATTATGTTGTAATGTACCTTTTCAATTGTGTTAACTGATCACAGGATTACCTGGGTTTCTCTGATTCATGTATGTCGGTTTTCCAATTTTTGTAATTATTTTGTATGATATAGTTTTGTGGACCTTGAGCACACAAGGGCATTGTGTCATTAAGCAATATAAATAATTATGTTCTGCAGTAACCCTATTGGCTAGTGTTTTGTTTTTTACTTTATAGGCTGCACTAGGTTGTAATTTAGTTTTGGGACTGTGTCAAGCGACAGTGTTATTTGGATCATGTCCTCACCTTCAAGTATGTTAAGTATTTTTTCAGTATGAACCTTATGTTCTGGTGTTCGGTATGCTATGGTATGGTGGGGTTTTGTTGTATTCTGTATTCATGTGTTTTTGCAAACATTGTAAACATTGTACGCCATGTATGTTATATTCGGTCTTTTAAATAAAATATATATCATGGAATTACCCAGATAACTGCAATCAAGTCTCTGTCCCAGATTTCCGCTTGGCCGACTTCATGGGACTGAGAAATTACCTGGGAGAACTACATTGGAATGACCTTACTATGGGTCAGGTAGGTAGGGTTGATTGCCAATATGACGTATTTCAGAGCATAGTGCTAACTGCCCAGACAACTTTTGTTCCAAGTAGGGAAATTAGATCAAACAAAAATGATCCCAAATGGATAAACAATAGATTAAAACATCTCATTGGTACAAAGAGAGGCATATATAGGCGTATCAAAAGAGGGGATGGGCAGTTAAGAAATCAATATATTCAGTTTAATAGAGAAATAAAAAGGAAGAATAAGAAAAGCAAAAAGGGATTATGAGGCTAAAGTCGCAAGAGATTCGAAGACTAACCCAAAAGGGTTCTTTCTGGTATACAGAAGTAAGATTAGGGACAAGATAGGCCCACTTAAGAGAAACTCAGGTCAGATCACTGACAGTGATAAGGAAATGTGTGAAATTTTCAACATTTACTTCCTCTCAGTTTTTACTCAGGAAGATACTAGCGAAATTATGTAGAACAGGATGATAATAAACTATGCACAATTGGGGTAACTAGTGACATGGTTCTCAGACAAATAAAGAAATTAAAACCTAACAAATCCCCAGGCCCTGATCAATTGTTTGCAAGGGTTTTAAAGGAATGTAAAGAGGAACTTAGCAAACCTTTGGCTAATCTTTTCGATATATCACTAGAAACTGGCATGGTGCCAGACAAGTGGAAAATGGCAAATGTAAAACCTTTTTTTAGTTCAGACTCTCAGGTAAAGACCCACTAGGGGCGAGGGGAAGTGGGGACAGACGAAGAATAGCCGGTGAGAGGAAGAGCTGAAGTAGAAGAGAAAGAGTCAGGACTAAACCCAACAGTCTAACTACTTTATATATTAATTATGTAAAACCTATTTACAAGGCAGGTGACAGGTCTTTAGCTTCGATCTATAGACCTCCATAGTGGGAAAATTTATGGAATCAATAATTGCAGAGGCAATTCGTAGCCATCTTGAAAGGCATAAATTGATTAATGAATCTCACACGGTTTTACTTAGGCATTTGAGGAGGTAGATCATGGTATTGAATATGATATTGTGTATATGGACTTCAGTAAGGCTTTCGATAGAGTTCCACATCAGAGGCTACTGAGGAAACTTAAAGCACACGGAATAGGAGGAGAATTTTTTTCCCGGACTGAGGCATGGTTGACAAATAGGCAGCAGAGTTTGCATAAATGGGGCGAAATCAGAAGGGGGGCACGTCACAAGCAGTGTTCCACATGGGTCAGTGTTGGGCTTCTTGTTGTTCACAATTTACATAAACAACATAGATGAGGGAATAAATAGAGACATAAGCAAATTTGCAGATGACACCAAAATAGGTCATCCAGTTCATGCTAATGAGGACATTAGAGTACTCCAGGTTAATTTGAATAGACTGATGCTGTGGTCGGAGAAGTGGCAGATCCAGTTTAATATAGACAAATGCAAAGTTCTAAATGTTGGACGGGAAAATAATCTTGCCACACATAAACAAAATTATGTAGATATTAATATTACTGATTGCAAAAAGGATTTAGGAGTTCTGGTTAGCAGTAATCAGAAATCAAGACAACATTGCATAAGTGTTCGCAATAAAACTAACAGAATCCTTGGCTTTATATCAAGAAGTATAAATAATAGAAGTCCTCAGGTTGTTCTTCAACTCTTCATATCTTTGGTTAGGCCTCATTTAGATTATGCTGCACAGTTCTGGTCACCGTATAACAGAATAGATAAAAATGCTCTGGAAAACATACAAAGGAGGATGACAAAGTTGATCCATGTATCAGAAATTTTCCTTATGAGGATAGATTGACGGCCCTGAATCTGCACTCTCTAGAAAGGCGTAGTATTAGGAGGGAATATGATTGAGGTTTATAAATGGAAAACACGAATAAATAAAGGGGATGTAAATAGTGTGCTAAAAATATCTAGAATAGACAGGGCTCGCAGCAATGACTTTAAGGTGGAAAAATTCAGATTCAGAAAAAAATATAGGAAAGCATTGGTTTGGTAATAGAGTTGTGAATGAGTGTGACAAACTCCCGAGTACAGTTAAAGAGGCTGAAACGTTGTGTAGTATTTAAAAATAGGTTAGATCAATATATGAGTGGGTGTGAGTTGGACCTGACTTTCATAGTCGCCACCTGGTTGAATCCTCCCTTATACACAACTTTCCCTGTATGAATCTTAGCTCTGGCTTTGTCTCTGTTGATGCTTTCCTCTCTCATTACATTGTTAAATGCTCTAAACTTCAGAACACCCGTGACTTAACCTGATTCCTTCCCTATCTTCTCTTCCCCCTTCTCCTTTTTTTTCCTATGGGTTTTCCTTTCTTTCTTTTCTTTTGCCTTGTATTTTCCTTCATTTTATTCGCTTTTCTTCCCTCTCGTACCACCCTTGCGGGCCGCTAGCCTCATGGCAGTGCTCCTTCCCATATGACTGTCTCCTCTACTACCATTACTACTACTACTACTTCCACTACTCCATCATTACCCCACTCTCTTGTACCCTCCCCTGTCTGCCTGCCTATAAATACCCTTCCTCTGTCTCTGTGTGTTAGTCAACATGTGGTAATGAAGGACATGATTTTCGGTCATGCCCCGTCTCTGAACCTCCAACACCAACTTGTCTCAACTGTAAAAGCACCGATCATCACACTCTAGCCGCTAAATGTCCAAATAGAAAAGACATTATGAAGAAGACCCAAGAAGTAGCACAGAAAAAGTCATCTTCAAAATCACCCACCTATGCTGCTATTACGAAACTACCACAACAAAAATTCTCCAAGCTTCGAATCAACCCTCCACTGCCACCATCGCACCTGATTGTGACCCAACCACCATATACTACTGTATGATATATGCTCATATGCACAATGCTGCTGTTCCTGGAACCTTCAACTCATCCATAAATGAACTCCTCAAGTTAAATAACATGCCAGAGTTCAAATTCCCAACATCTCCACCATCTTCACTGATACTCAACAATAACCAACAACCTGTCATCGTTTCTCCACCTGCAAATCAATCTCACGACGCTGCTCCACCACCATCACAACCAACACCACTTACTTCCAGTCACGGCACTCCATTCACAACCAATGAAATGCCTCTGATATCTCCAAAAGACTCCAGAACCAACAAATCAGGGACCTCCCAGCCTACTGCAAACTCAACAGCCGCCGCCCATTCAGATACCTCCACATCCACACTATCCACTCCTGCTAAGACGACCAGAACATCACCGCCTACACCAACATTTGCTTCACACTACGATTTAGTACAAGACACAACCAGCCGCACCCTCAAATGGAAAAACATCGTCTACTATGCACACAACAGGAACTTTACCATTGATGTAAATCCAGCCACCTTGAGTTCGTATATACGTCAGGGGGACGTTAAGTTCACCAACAAAGGTTACCCCTACGCATCTGTTTCTGAACTCATCGAAATCTTAGAACAGATAGTAAAAGACTCTCGTATTAACTACAAACGAACGTATATAAAATTGATCCCCACATCAACATTCAACTACATCAAGAATGCAGACGACGACTCCACTATCACAAATCACTAAGAAGTCTCACCAACAGGAAAGCCTGCTATTCCTGTTCTCAAGTCTGCCCCACGATCGCCTTAGCTGCTGGGTTAAGCCCTGGCTCTATTTCTACGACTAAGAAGACTCCTCTCCAGCGCTATTCTTCGTCTGTACCGTCTTCTCCGCTCATCCCATTGGGATCTTGCCTGTATTTATTCATTCATTCATTCTGTGTGTTAGTGTGACTTTGTAAATGGTCCAAGTCGGGCCGAAACGTCGTCGTAAGCTCCTCTCTTTTATGTGCGGGTTGTGTGTGTATTGTTCCAGTCACGGTATTGTGCCTTTTTTGTTATTTGTGGTACTAGGTCAGATGCCGTGCTCCTTCCTTAAGTGAATGTGACCTGACCTGACCAGGTTAGGGCATTGGCATAAGCCGGTAGGAGACTTGGACCTGCCTTGCAGCCGTTGGCAACAACGGTGGTCGGACATGCACCATAACAAATTGCACTCTATTAAACCGCTTTTAAGTTTGTGGCCATCTTCTTACCACCATTGCCGTACTCGGGAGACTGCACTCTCTCGTCTCCGCATCGGCAATACTCGCCTTACCCATGGGTCTCTCATGGAACGACATCCTATTCCTCTTTGCGAGGTTCATCGGGTCCCTCTTTTGGTTCTTCACTTTCTTGTGGATTGTCCGGTTTACCAGCAAGCTCACAGGATTTACCTCCACCAACGCTGCCACCCTACCGCTCTTACCTTATCTTCCCTTCTTGCAGACGGCCCTGCCGTCCGCAAGACCACTTTTTTACTTTTTTTCAGAAACTGCTTTACTATACAAACTTTGACACAGCCCCTAGCATCCCTTCCAGCCCTTTTCTCCCCTCACCTCTGATCCCCTCTCCACCTAGCTGTTTATTGCCCCTGCACTATTTTCTGCCCTGCAGCGCTGCATGACCCTTGTCGATTTATTGCTTTATTTAATTGTTATAATCCACTATTACCGGGAATTGAACCTGGACCAACAATGTGTGAAGCAAGGGCTTTGCCTACCAGGCCACGAGCCACAAAAAAAGAGAAGGGAACTACTGCAATGTTAAGATAAATCTTATGATGATTTCACCGATATTCCTCGTGTCATCTCTATATTAGTCCTTAAAATCTATTTAAACACAAACAGCCCAATCAAAAAGAAGCTGTATACAGTTCCTATACATCTTAGGGATGTTTTCGACCGATAGGTAGACAAATTATTAGAGTTAGCATAAATGAACCATCAGTATTGGCATTTTGCTAGCCAGTAGTAATGATTAAAATATCACAAATCATTTAGACTTGCAATTGATTTTAGAGGTCTTAATGCTATCACTCGGTGGGGTGCTGAGCCTATGCTCAGATAATGACCTACATAAATTTTATAATGCTGCTTTTTTCAGAAATTTATATCAATCAGGCGTACCACCAGGTCATGTTGCATCTCTGGTCAAAACAATACACGGCTTTCCCAACTCACCGAGGATTGATGCTTTTCGGCTTCGTAACAGCGTGTGTAAACCTATGTAAGAATGAAGAGGAAAGTGCTGGGTAATATGTCTAATATTCGTCTACTCTGACAATATTTTCGTAATGACCTCCACTTGGGAAAACCATATCCAGACTTGCTTAGACTCCGCTCACATGGCCTCACTGCTATGCCAAAGAAATGCTTTCTTGGGATTAAACAAATTCAGTGTCATGGTTATATTTTGTCAAAGTATTCTTTACATCCTTTGACAAATTTCAGGTTTTACTAGAATTTAAGTTCCCCAGATCGAAACTCATGCGCAGTTTCTTAGGCTCTGTAAATTTTTATTCCAAATTTATTCTAAATTTTACAGATGTCATTGTGGTATTGTCAGACTGCCTAAAAAAAATCGGTAAGGGAACCCCTAGATATGTCAGAGGACGCTCGGGAAAAAATTAACGTGATAAAGCAAATATTTTCCAAAGTTCCAATCCTTAAGATCCTGGACATCAACAAACCATTCTGTTGAAGGACAAATGCTTCTAGCACAGAATTAGGTGCAGTGCTGCAGTACCATGCAGATATCCCATTTCATGTATGTTTTGAAAGTTGGAAGCTCTTTTCTGCTGAACAAAGGAATGTTTAGCCTTTGTGTGGGGAATCTCGAAACTTAAATTTTATCTTTTGGGAAAGGAATTTATTTTGAAAACAGACCATAAACCATTGGTATACCTGGAAACTTTTAATGGAACCAACAGTCGCCTCAGCATTTTACATATGTGAAACATTGGTGTCTGTTTTTCTAACTATTTCTCTGACTGGTCAAATCGTGACAGTCAGTTGAAACGATAATGTTTTCTAGACATGATTTTTCTTTATTAGAACTTTTTCCTCACTTTATTTTTCCTTATATTCTTTGAGAATAAGTCTTGGTAGGGGGGAGTGTGAAGGAAAAAGTCTTCACCATTTCTTTTAAAGACCTGTCTATCATGTGAGTGACCGCTTGTCGGGGTTTTTAAATCTGTTTCTTTTTAGGCCTGTTTGATTGGACCGGGTCACTCACTGTGGCCAGACAAGGCAGGCAGTTTGATCTAGGCAATTGATCGTAAATTTTACATTATCTTTTCCGAAACACAGCAATGTGTCACTTCACCTTTGTAACTGATCATTTGTGATCTTCAACGCCCTGCAGCAAACCTCTATCAATTACGCCACCAGCATTTTACATATGTGAAACATTGGTGTCTGTACTCGCAGGGTGAAGGTTGTACCAGTGACGTCCACCAGTGACTACCTGGTCTCACACAGTGAATCCTGAGACCTACTTACCACAACCATCGGTATACAGGAATACCATCTGTCCAATGAATAAGCTTCGTTTTACAAAGTTTATGTACTTTATTTTATCATTATTTGTTTCTGTTAGGAACATTCAATGTTTCATTGTTTTATAATTTATATATATTTACTTATCAATAAAATTGCTTATTTTCTATTGTTATGATTTCACTATTATATTTTTATTAACACATCGGCCGTTTCCCACCAAGGCAGGGTGCCCCAAAAACGAAAACCTTTCATCATTTACTCCATCACTGTCTTGCCAGAGGCGTGTTTACACTACAGTTATAAAACTGCAACATTAAAACATCCCTCCTTTAGAGTGCAGACACTGTACTTCCCATCTCCAGGACTCAAGTCCGGCCTTCCAGTTTCCCTGAATCCCTTCATAAATGTTACCTTCCTCACACTCAAACAGCACGTTAAGTTCTAAAAAAACATTTGTCTTCATTCACTCCTATCAAATATGCTCACTCATGCTTGCTGGAAATCCAAGCCCCTCGCACACAAAACTTCCTTTACCCCTCCCTCCAACCTTTCCTAGGCCGACCCTTACCCCTCCTACCCTCCACTACAGATTTATACACTCTCGAAGTCATTCTATTTTGTTCCTTCCTCTCTACATGTCCGAACCATCTCAACAACCCCTCCTCAGCCCTCTGGATAATAGTTTTGGTAATCCCACACCTCCTCATAATTTCCAAATTACGAATTCTCTGCATTATATTCACACCACACATTGACCTCAGACATGACATCTCCACTGCCTAGAGCCTTCTCCTTGTTGCAACATTCACAACCCATGTCTCACACCCATACAAGAGTGTTGGTATAACTATACTCTCATACATTCCCCTCTTTGCTTTCATGGATAAAGTTCTCTGTCTCCACAAACTCCTCAGTGCACCACTCACCTTTTTCCCCTCGTTATTTATTTGATTTACCTCATCTTCCATAGACCTATCCGCTGGCAAGTCTACTCCCAAATAACTGAATACAATCTCCTCCTCCATACTCTCTCCCTCCAATCTGATATCCAGTCTTTCGTCACCTATTTTTTTTGGTTATCCTCATCACCTCACTCTTTCCTATATTCACTTTTAATTTTCATCTTTTATATACCCTACCAAATTCATGCACCAATCTCTGCAACTTCTCTTCAGAATCTCCCAAAAGCACAGTGTCACCAGCAAAGAGCAACTGTGACAACTCCTACTTTGTGTTAGATTCTTTGTCTTTTAACACCACACCTCTTGCCAACACCCGAGCATTCACTTCTCTTACAACTCCATCTATAAATATATTGAACAACCACGGTGACTTCACACATCCCTGTCTATGGCCTACTTTTACTGGGAAATAATCTCCCTCTCGCCTACATACTTTAACCTGAGCTTCATTATCATCGTAAAAATTCTTTACTGATTTCAGCAACCTACCTCCTATTCCATACACCTGCAACATCTGCAACATCTGCAACATTGCTCCCTTATCCACCCTGTCATACACCTTTTCCAAATCCATAAATGCCACAAAAACCTCTTTACCCTTTCTAAATTATGTTCACCTATATGTTTCACCGTAAACATTTGGCCTACACACCCCGTGCCCCTCCTAAAGCCTCCTTGTTCATCTGCTATCCTACTCTCCGTCTTACTCTTAATTCTTTCAGTAATAACTCTACGATAGACTTTACCAAGTATACTCAACAGAATTATTCCCCTATAATTTTTACACTTTTGTCCCCTTTACTTTTATACAAAGGAACTATGCATGCTCTCTGAAAATCCCTAGATACCTTACCCCCTTCCATCCACTTATTAAATATAAGCACTAACCACTCCAAAACTACTTTCAAAATTTATATTTTTATCACATCAATCCTAGTGCTTTACCTCCTTTCATTGTACCAACTGCCTCACGACCTTCCCCCACACTCACAACTGGCGGTTTCTCACTCCTGCAAGATGTTATTACTCTTTGCCCTATACACAAAATCAGCTTCCCTATATTGAACATTAAACAGTTCCTCAAAATGTTCCCTTCGTCTTCCCGATACTTGTAATTCTCCATATAACTCTGCCCTCCTGTTTTTAACTATCAAATACATTCGCTCGATAGGCTTTCTCAACTTATTAATCTCGCTCCAAATCTTTTTATTTTCAACAAAATTTGTTAATAACATCTCAACCAGTCTCTCATTTGCTCTCTTTTTACATTCCTTCACCATTCTCTTAACCTCTTTCTCATTAGTGTTCGGACAGCGTATGTAGGAGTTTGTCTTATTTGGTATTGGATTATGTTTATTTTTCTTGGTGTCTCAGGGAAATGGGGGGGAGGGAGCATCTATGGGCATTGACAGCAGCTTTTTATAGGACTAAGTGTAGGAATAAGATATTATATGATAGGGCGTGGGATGGGGCCATTTCGCAGGCTTATAGAGAGATGACAGTGCATGGGTTACGGGGAGAAGGGAGGGATAGGGTTAGAGAGTATGAAGGAGGGGTTGAGTGAGGTGAGGTGTCAATGTTAGGTTGGGATTAGGGAACGAGTGGAAATGGTGGGAATGGAGGGGTAGGGGGGTTTAGTTGAAAGGGACGTTAGGTTGGGGGGGGGAGTAAATCAGTGGGATATAGGCTGAGGTGTCTTTTGCTTCAGAACTTTTCTGTCTATATGTTCATATGTAGTGTTGGGTGTAAAAGAAAGGGGGTCATAGGTGGGCCTAGTGATCAGCTTTCATTATGGAATGTAAACAGGTTGATTAATTTCTTCCACATGTTTTTCTTTATGTTTTATGAGTTTTTGTAATCTGTTTAAAAATGTGATGGGTCATAGACATGAGGGGTTGCCCAAGAGTTAATGAAAAGTCAAGCATCATGTTTGTTTTGGACTCTTCATTTGAGTGTTAGGATCGTGTATTATTATTGTATAATATATTTTTTTGATACATTTGCAATGGCCTTATGTTTTAAGGTCGGATATGGTGTGATATGGTGTTAGGCTTGTGCTTATGTGCTGTTCAGTAGAATATATTATGTTTCTTTGCCATATATGTGTGTGCGTGTGAGAATGATTCTGGTTTTTGTTGTTATAGGGTGGCAGGTGAAAGGGGGGGGGGGTGTTGGGAGGGGTTTTGTTGATGAAGTTTTGTTGTTTTTTTGGGAAAGGGAATTTATATAGATACGAATGTTAGTTAACATTGTTTGCTTTTGGGTATAGTAGTAATGGTACATACCCTTATATAGGGCTTTGGGTATTGGGATGATTGTTTATTTTTGTGTTTCTTGCAATCCATAGTTGGGTTGATTTATATATTACATGTCAAGTTCGATGTGTTAGATGTGGTTGCTTGTATGTTATGTACGTTTGTGGTATGTGTGGTGTAGAGAAGGCAGGTTGAGCTGTGTACCTTGATGTTGGTACACAGGAGTTACACATGAGTTTTTGTTTTCGTGATTGATAGGTTTTATCGGTACTATATATTAATGAGTTGGTGTGGAGTTTTTGTTATGGTCATGTATTTCAAAGTTTTTGTTAATGTATTAATGTATGGGGTGATGGAAACACCTTGTATTTGTATATTAAGTTTTTAAATAATATATAAAAAAAAAAATAATTACCCCACCTAACATTCCTAACCTTACTCATACCCAAGAAAACATTTTGCTGATCTCAGAAAACACTCTTAAAACCCGAATGAGGGGATTCGCAGTATACAGTGCCACCTTTACGCTATTTTTTACTTTTCATTTTCTTCTCCCATTTATAATTGGTGCTACGACTCTTATTCACATCCTTTTCATTCATCACTCTAGGGCTAATAACCCATTAGGGTTATCTTCCTCAATAGATAAAATTCCATTCCACCCATATTTTACCTTCAAAGATATTGTAGGCTTCCTAATTATATTTTTCTTGTTGATTCTCCTGACCCTTCTAAACCCTTATCTTCTAGGTGATCCAGACAACTTTACTCCAGCCAACCCATTAGTTACTCCTGTCCATATCCAACCAGAATGATATTTCCTATTCGCATACGCAATTCTTCGGTCGATCCATAATAAATTAGGAGGAGTTATTGCTCTAGTTTTTTTTTCCTTAGCGATTCTCTTTGTTCTACCCTTTACCTCAGTATCAAAATTTCAAAGATTAGCCTTCTACCCTCTGAATCAAATTTTATTCTGATTTTTTATTTCCACAATTCTCCTTCTAACATGAACTGGAACCCGACCTGTTGAAGACCCATACATTATCACAGGGCAAACCCTCACCATCTTTTGGTAGTAACCTACCCATGTTAAATTCCATCTATCAAGCTTTAGCAATCCAATCATCTTCAGATTTGCAATTTGACGTCTTTTTTCCACTATAAAGCCACGCAACGATGATTTTTCTCAACAAATCATAAAGACATTGCAACCTTATATTTTCTCTTCTTAGCCTGATCAGGTATAGTTGGTACCTCCATAAGACTTATTATCCGAGCTGAACTGGGCCAACCTGGAAGACTAATTGACGACGACCAAATCTATAATGTAATTGTGACCGTTCATGCTTTCGTAATAATCTTCTTCATAGTTATACCAATTATATTTGGGGGATTTGGAAACTGACTAGTTCCCCTTATGCTTGGAGCGCCAGATATAGCCTTTCCACGAATAAACAACATGAGATTTTGGCTTTTATCCTCCTCACTCACTCTCCTCTTGACAAGAGGAATAGTACAAAGAGGAGTAGGAACAGGATGGCCTGTTTACCCGCTCCTCGCAGAGACAATTGCTCTCGCCGGAGCCTCAGAGGATCTAGGAATTTTCTCTCTTCACCTAGCAGGGGTATCCTCCATTTTAGGTGCTGTTAATTTTATAACCATATCAATCAATATACGAACAAGAGGTATAACTATTTGTATGATCAGTACTCATCACCGCCGTGCTTCTGTTTTGAACACTTCCAGTCCTAGCAGGAGCAATTACTATGCTGTTAACAGATCGGAACCTCAAAACAACTTTCTTTGACTCCGCTGGAGGTGGTGAACCTATCCTTAACCAACATCTATTTTGATTTTTTGGTCACCCAGAAGTCTACATCCTTATTCTACCAGCCTTCGGCATGGTTTCCCATATTGTTACACAAGAATCAGGTAAAAAAGAAGCATTTGGAACTTTAGGGATAATCTATGCTGTAACAGCAATTGGAATTCTAGGATTTCTAGTGTGGGCTCACCATATGTTCACAGTACGTATAGATGTTGACACCCGACCATACTTTACATCCTCAACCATAATCATCGCCATTCCTACTGGAATTAAATTTTTTAGATGGTTGAGAACTCTTCAAGGATCCCAATTCTCTTATTCACTATCCCTTCTATGAACCTTAGGATTCATCTTCCTATTCACAGTAGGTGGACTAACAGGAGTAATTTTAGCTAATTCATCAATCGATATTATTCTTCACGGCACCTACTATTTTGTAGCCCATTTTCACTATGTTCTATCTATAGGAGCCGTCTTTGGAATCTTTGGAGGAATCGTTCACTGATTCCCTCTTTTTGATGGGTTTTCCCTGAACCCTTCTTGGCTTAAGTCCCACTTCTTTACTATATTCCTAGGAGTAAACTTACCTTTCTTTCCCCAACACTTTCTTGGGCTTAATGGAATACCACGACGATATTCAGACTACCCCGACGTTTACACGTCATGAAAAATTGTTTCATCAATCGGATCCTTAATTTCCTTAGTAGCAGTTCTATGATTCATAATTATTGTCTGAGAAGCCTTTATATCTAAACGCCATATCACCTCACCTTATTTTCTTCCGTCATCAATTGAGTGACAATATCCTCATCCCCCTGCAGACCATAGTTATACAGAAATCCCATTAATCTCTAATTATCTAAAATGACAGATAGATGTATAGGATTTAAGCTCCTACCAGAAAGAAATTTCTTCTTTTAGAAATGCCGACATGAGGATCTTTAGGCCTCCAAGACAGAGCCTCCCCATTAACAGAACAACTTACATATTTCCACGACCACACTATATTCATTCTCATCCTTATCACTACATTTGTGGGCTATATTTTAATCAACTCAGTTTTTAACCTATTTATCAACAGTTTTCTTCTTGAAAACCAAGAAATTGAAATCATCTGAACGATTCTACCTGGTATTATCTTAATCTTTATTACCGTACCTTCACTCCGTCTCCTTTATTTACTAGACGAAACAAATAATTCAAGCATTACGATCAAAACCATTGGCCACCAATGATATTGATCATATGAATACTCAGATTTCTTAAACATCGAATTTGACTCCTACATACTAACCTTCAACAATGATCTAACTTCAAATTTCCGCCTCTTAGATGTTGATAACCGAGTTCCCATCCCATTTAATACTCAAATTCGCCTTATTATTTCAGCAGCAGATGTGATTCACTCATGAACCATTCCATACTTAGGAGTTAACGCAGATGCTATCCCTGGTCGGCTTAATCAAATTAGCTTTATTAGGTTTATTCTATGGTCAATGTTCAGAAATTTGCGGAGCTAATCACAGATTTATACCTATTCTGATCGAAAGAATATCAGTAGATTCCTTCTTAAATTGAATTTCCGATAACTCAAACACATCCTCCTAAACCCCACCAACTTTAGATAACTTTTCAAGTGCAAATCTTTTAATCCTAAAAATGTAGATTTCCTACTTCTAGAGAAGTAAAAATTAGTTAATTAAAATAACATTAGTTTGTCAAACTCAAGTAATCTTCTTGATATTTTTATATGCCCCAAATAAGACCACTTCTTTGGATAAATTTATTCTTTATATTCATTCTAGGATATTACTTTTCGAAACCACCGATTAAAACTGAAACACAAACCACCCAACTTATCTTTCCCAAAATATCTTGAAAATGATAACCAGACTATTTTTCATTTTCGAACCTCTTCAAGTTTATTCTCTTCAAACCTTAACTGGCTATCAACATTCCTTGGATTTTTATTCGTTCCTTTATTTTTTCGAGCTTTCCCCTCTCGATGAGTTTTACTTTGATCTAAAATTATCTCCACACTCCACATAGAGTTCAAAACAATCCTCGGAGCCACCAATTCAGGCTTATCTTTATTGTTCGTCTCTCTTTTCAGATTTATTCTCTTTAATAACGCCCTCGGTTTTCTACCTTATATTTTCACTAGATCAAGACACTTAACCCTAACCCTGGCACTCCCATTATGATTATCTTTCATTATATTCGGGTGACTGAACAATTCTCAGCTCATGTTAGCACATTTAGTCCCCCAGGGAACTCCCGGCATCCTTATACCCTTCATAGGCCTCATTGAAACAATCAGAAATATTATTCGGCCAGGGACATTAGATATCCGACTAGCTGCAAATATAATTGCAGGTCACCTTTTACTCACTCTTCTAGGGAACATAAGTCCTTTTCTATCATAGCCCAAATTCTATCGTAGCCCAAATTCTCCTTTTAATATTGGAGTCTGTCGATGCAATCATTCAATCTCATGTTTTTGCAATCCTCAGCACACTTTATGCCAGAGATGTAAACTAACTAATGTCATCACACAATCACCACACTTACCACTTAGTGGATATAAGACCATGACCTTTAACAGGCTCGAGTAGAGCCACACTTCTCACCTCAGGGTTAATTAAGTGATTTCATCAATTCAACCCAGATCTCCTCTTCTTTAGATTCATCCCTATCATCTTAACTATAATTCAGTGATGACAAGATATCACCCGAGAAGGTACTTATCAAGGTCTCCATACTCAAACAGTAACTAAAGAACTTCGATGAGGAATAATCCTATTTATCGTCTCTGAGATCCTATTTTTTTTTGTCTTTCTTTTGAGCCTGCTTTCAAAGAAGACTGGCCCCCACAATTGAAATCGGTATATTTTGGCCCCCTGAAGGAATTCAACCATTCAACCCATTCCAAGTCCCCCTTCTTAATGCAACTATCCTCCTTTCTTCAGGAGCAACAGTAACTTGGGCTCATTATGCAATCATAAACTTTAATCATTCAGAGGCAATTCAAAGACTAGGAATCACCATCATCCTAGGAATCTATTTTACCTTCCTCCAAGCATACGGATATATAGAAGCGTCATTTTCTATCGCCGACTCAATTTGCTGGACAACCTTCTTCGTAGCAACCGGATTCCATGGCCTCCATGTAATTATCGGAACCTCATTTCTCTCAGTGTGTTTCTACCGTCTTTATAAATGCCACTTTTCCAACAACCACCACTTTGGATTTGAAGCCGCCGCTTGATATTGACATTTTGGTGAGGCAGATAATTTTTTAGTATATTATTGTACATCTAGCTTCCAACTAGAAAGTCTGAAACCATTAGAAAAATTAATCCTCTCTTTATATCTAATTGGTTTGATAACACTTCTTGTAACATCCTTAATTATAATTCTATCTTTCACCCTATCAAAAAAAAAAAAAACTATTATTGATCGAGAAAAAATATCACCATTTGAATGCGGGTTTGACCATAAATCCTCCGCGCGATTACCTTTCTCATTGCGATTTTTCTCATCGTTGTGGTCTTTTTAATTTTTGATGTGGAAATTCACTTCTACCCTTGGCCACCGTAACACGTTTTACAAATATTTTTTCTTGAAGATTCTCAGGACTTTATTTTCTTCTTATTCTTCTCGTAGGCCTATATTATGAATGACATAAAGGAGCATTAGAATGATCCAACTGGAATTGTAGTGAATTATGACATGTGATTTGCACTCATAAAGTGTTTTAAACCTTTTTCAAATTAGAAAACGAAAAAATGCATTTAGTTTCGGCCTAAACCTTAGTCAGTACCTTTAATTTCCTTGATGGAAGCAAAAAAGAGGCTTATCACTGATAGAACTGAATTTTTTTTCTATCAAAGAGAAAAATGTCAAGGAAAAAGCTTCTAACTTTAATCCTGAGCGGTTAAATTCCGTTCCCTTCTCTTTTTTATGGTGTATTAACACATTACATTTTCATTGAAAAGCTGAAGAGCTCTCTTCTAAATTAGAAATACAATTACAATTATATAAATCATAACTATATTCTCCTGACTAAACTCTAAATACCTGGAACATGTTATAAACATGTGTAGTGAATGAGGTGTGGGAAATGGCTAATGTAAATTCCAATTTTTAAATCAGGGAATAAGACATTGCCCAGTAAGCCTGACCTCAACTGCAGGCAAATTATTAGTTAACACCTGTCTAGTCATGACTAGGGATAGCTGTCCATTGATTATATTAACTAAGATATTACTTACAATAATGATATGATCTGAGAATATGACTTTTTTTTAGAAATGGTCAACGTGCACAATATATATATATATATATATATATATATATATATATATATATATATATATATATATATATATATATATATATATATATATATATATATATATATATATATATATATATATATATATATATATATATATATATATATATATATATATATATATATATATATATATATATATATATATATATATATATAATATATATATATATATATATATATATATATATATATATATATATATATATATATATATATATATATGTATATATTCAGTGGGGAGAAATAAATGGGATTAAGTCAGGAGTATCTGAGAGAGTTAGAGCTAAGGAAGGGGTAGCAATAATGTTGAAGGATCAGTTATGGAAGGAGAAGAGGGAATATAAATGTGTAAATTAAAGGATTATGTGGAATAAAATAAGGGTCAGATGCGAAAAGTGGGTTATAATAAGCGTGTATGCACCTGGAGAAGAGAGGAGTGTTGAGGAGAGAGAGAGATTTTTTTGGGAGATGTTAAGCGAATGTATAGGAACTTTTGAACCAAGTGAGAGAGTAATTGTGGTAGGGGACCTAAATGCTAATGTAGGAGAAACATGTAGAGAGGGTGTAGTAGGTAAGTTTGGGGTGCCAGGTGTAAATGATAATGTCAGCCCTTTGATTGAACTTTGTATATAAAGGGGTTTAGTTATAGGTAATACATATTTTAAGAAAAAGAGGATAAATTTGTATACAAGATATGATGTAGGGCGTAATGACAGTAGTTTGTTGGACTATGTATTGGTAGCTAAAAGACTGTTGAGTAGACTTCAGGATGTACATGTTTATAGAGGGGTCACAGATATATCAGATCACTTTTTAGTTATAGCTACAGTGGGAGTGAAAGGTAGATGGGATACAAGGAAAATAGAAGCAGTAAGTAAGAGAGAGGTGAAGGTTTATAAACTAAAAGAGGAGGCAGTTAGGGTAAGATATAAACAACTATTGGAGGATAGATGGGCTAGTGAGAGTGTAGGCAATGGGGTCGAAGATGTATGGGGTAGATTTAAAAATGTAATGTTAGAGTGTTCAGCAGAAGTTTGTGGTTACAGGCGAGTGGGTGCGGGAGGGAAGAAGAGCGATTGGTGGAATGATGATGTAAAGAGAGTAGTAAGGGAGAAAAAGTTAGCATATGAGAGGTTTTTACAAAGTAGAAGTGATGCAAGGAGGGAAGAGTATATTGAGAGAAAAAGAGAGGTTAAGAGAGTGGTGAAGCAATGTAAAAAGAGAGCAAATGAGAGAGTGGGTGAGATGTTATCAACAAATTTTGTTGAAAATAAGAAAAAGTTTTGGAGTGAGATTAATAAGTTGAGGAAGCCTAGGGAACAAATGGATTTGACAGTTAAAAATAGGAGAGGAGAGTTATTAAATGGAGAGTTAGAGGTATCAGGAAGATGGAGGGAATATTTTGAGGAGTTGTTAAATGTTGATGAAGATAGGGAAGCTGTGATTTCGTGTATAGGCAAGGAGGAATAACATCTTGTAGGAGTGTGGAAAAGCCAGTTGTGAGTGTGGGGGAAGTTCGTGAGGCAGTGGGTAGAATGAAAGGGGGTAAGGCAGCTGGGATTGATGGGATAAAGATATAAATGTTAAAAACAGGTGGGGATATAGTTTTGGAGTGGTTGGTGCTATTATTTAATAAATGTATGGAAGAGGGTAAGGTACCTAGGGATTGGCAGAGAGCGTGTATTGTTCCTTTGTATAAAGGCAAAGGGGACAAAAGAGAGTGCAAAATTTATAGGGGAATAAGTCTGTTGAGTGTACCTGGTAAAGTGTATGGTAGAGTTATTATTGAAAGAATTAAGAGTAATACAGAAAGCAGGATAGCAGATGAACAAGGGTCTTTAGAAAAGGTAGGGGGTGTGTAGACCAAGTGTTTACAGTGAAACATATAGGTGAACAGTATTTGGATAAGGGTAAAGAGGTTTTTGTGGCATTTATGGATTTGGAAAAGGCGTATGATAGGGTGGATAGGGGGGCAATGTGGCAGATGTTGCAGGTGTATGGAATAGGAGGTAGGTTACTGAAAGCAGTGAAAAGTTTTTATGAGGATAGTGAGGCTCAGGTTAGAGTGTGTAGGAGGGAGGGGGATCTATTTCCCAGTAAAAGTGGGCCTTAGACAAGGATGTGTGATGTCACCGTGGTTGTTCAATATATTTATAGATGGGGTTGTAAGAGAAGTGAATGCGAGGGTCTTGGCAAGAGGTGTGGGGTTAAAAAATAAAGAATCAAATACAAAGTGGGAGTTGTCACAGTTGCTTTTTGCTGATGACACTGTGCTTTTGGGAGATTCTGAAGAGAAGTTGCAGAGGTTGGTGGATGAATTTGGTAGGGAATGTAAAAGAAGAAAATTGAAAGTGAATATAGGAAAGAGTAAGGTGATGAGGATAACAAAAAGATTAGGTGACGAAAGACTGGATATCAGATTGGAGGGAGAGAGTATGGAGGAGGTGAATGTATTCAGATATTTGGGAGTGGACATGTCAGCAGATGGGTCTATGAAGGATGAGGTGAATCATAGAATTGATGAGGGGAAAAGGGTGAGTGGAGCACTTCGGAGTCTGTTGAGACAAAGAACCTTGTCCATGGAAGTAAAGAAGGGAATGTATGAGAGTATAGTTATACCAACACTCTTATATGGGTGTGAAGCATGGGTGATGAATGTTGCAACAAGGAGAAGGCTGGAGGCAGTGGAGATGTCATGTCTGAGGTCAATGTGTGGTGTGAATATAATGCAGAGAATTCGGAGTTTGGAAATTAGGAGGAGGTGCGGGATTACCAAAGATGTTCTCATCTCACTCAGCTCACACACTGAGGTCCGGAGTTCGAATCTCCTCTGATACGGCTGGACGTGTTTCCCTAAGACACCTGTTGTCCTGTTCACAAATCAGTGTAAAATATATACCTGGGTGTTAGTAGACTGGTGTGGGTCGCATCCTGGGACAAAACTGACTTAATTTGCCCGAAATGCTGAGCATAACAAGGGGCTCTCTATATAGTAGTATGTCATTGATGTCAGCTAGGCCTATATATCTTGTACATGTACTTGTAGTAAATAAAGGTATTATATATTATTATTATATTATATTATTATTATTATTATTATTATTATTATTATTATTATTATTATTATTATTATTATTATTATTATTATTATTATTATAGTTCTCGTTACACACATGAAAGATATTTTTTAAGCCCATTGTAATCTGATTAATAAAAAACTGGACCTCTCTGTTATTTTCTTTATTTAAATACAAATATTCAAAGTTAAATGTAATCGATTTGTGGTTGATGGAGCCAAGTTCCTCTGCAATCTGAATTATTAGCAAGGTCCTTGATAATAATTCTTTTCCAGAACTAAATCAAGTAGGTCATTTCCTCTCGCTGGTTCTGTCACAAACTGCTTTAAAGAACTCTTTAATTATCTCTGGAAAGTCTTTATGCTCTATATTCCCGGTCAAAGAATTTCAATCAATATGACTAAAGTTGAAATGTTCTTGAAACCTCAACAGATTCCTCCCAAAGTAGTCTCCCATGGCTCCTACCCAAGTAGTCTCCCATGGCTTCTACCCAGGTAGTCTACCATGGCTCCTACCCAGGTAGTCTCCCATGGCTCCTACCCAGGTAGTCTCCCATGGCTCCTACCCAGGTAGTGTCCCATGGCTCCTACCCAGGTAGTGTCCCATGGCTCCTACCCAGGTAGTGTCCCATGGGTCCTACCCAAGTAGTCTCCCATGGCTCCTACCCAAGTAGTCTCCCATGGCTTCTACCCAGGTAGTCTACAATGGCTCCTACCCAGGTAGTGTCCCATAGCTCTTACCCAAGTAGTCTCCCATGGCTCCTACCCAAGTAGTCTTCCATGGCTTCTACCCAGGTAGTCTACCATGGCTCCTACCCAGGTAGTCTCCCATGGCTCCTACCCAGGTAGTCTCCCATGGCTCCTATCCAAGTTGGGGGAAGGTATATTACACTTAAAATAATTTTTTTATGTCCCTCTAAAAATCCTTCCGAAACAGACTGCATGTATTCACTCAGATATTACACTCCTGTTTTATGCAACAATTCAAGTTTCTTCCCGTTATTTATATCAATAATGAATAAGATGAAAGCCTGAATAAGGCATTTGGAAGTCACTTGCCGATTCTTCAAGTTAAACAATGTCTCAATTATGTGAAAACTTCAGTCTTACCCTCGCTTGAGAATAATCTGATCTTGTGCTTCTTACTTCTAGAGCTACGACAATTTGTATATAATACATATAGGAAACTCTCCTAATGCTTCCAAATTTCCAATATTAATCAATAACACAAGGTCATTCTGACTACAACCATATCTATAAAACTCACAAAATTGCTGCCTTGATAATTCAAACTACCGACTTCTGTTGTACCACATTTCTTTGTTTTCTCACAAAAAGAAATATCTCTAACTATTTCTCATTTAAAGCGAGATTTTAGCACTCAGTGAGCATACAGCGTTCATCAATTAGGTCACAACTCTTGTTCAATAATTTCCTGTACTTCTTGACTTCGCAGAAATCGCTAATTAATTCTTGAAGAATTTGGAGCGCTCGTTGATAAGTTGGCATCGTTACTGGGGTTCTCAGCGAAGATAAACTGCAGCAATACAACGATGTAGGAGGTCACAGAGTTCAGCAACTGTAGAAAAAGGTAATGAGATATTAGTGAAATCATTCAACGAATCTTTGTTATACATCAATATGAGTGTAATATATGCTTAACAATTCGCAAACAGGCGAATTTATTTACAAACATTATTTCTCAGTCCACAGCAGGACTCGAACCAGCATCAGAGCACACAGTACTTTATCTACAGAACCAGACTCCAGATAAGTATGGGCGCCAAGCCGAAGCTAAACGGTCACTCCCATACCACTGGGCACCAAGCATGTAATTCTTACGTAGTTCACTGTATGTGGCAGAATTTGATGAAATAACTTTGAACAATCCTGGTGCTCAGGGTATGGGATTAGACGCCTAGCTTTGGTTGGGCGACCATACTTATTATGGAGTCTGACATTGGGATAAAATACTCTGTACTCTGATGCCGAGTTTGCAGGTTCGAATCCTGAAAACACGGCATCCAGGGAGGCAAACAAAGGAATGTACTAGAGCATAGTGGTGCGAACACTCTTGTATGGGTGTGAAACTTGGGTTGTGAATGCTGTAGCGAGGAGGCTGGTGGCAGTGGAGATGTCGTGTCTAAGGGCAATGTGTGAGGTAAATATCATGCAGAAAATTTGTAATGTGGAAATTAGGAGGTGTGGAGTTACTAAAGAACATTATTCAGAAAGCTAAAGAGGGGTTATTGAAGTCATTTGGTCTTTTACGGAGGAGGGAGCAAAATATGATGAGTTTGAGGATGTATAAATCAGTAGTGGAGGGAAGGAGGGATAGGGGTCGTCCTAGGAAAGCATAGAGGGAGGGGGTAAAAGAGGTTTTGTGTGCAAGGTGCCTGGACATGCAGCAGGCAAGTGTGAGCGTAATAGATAGGACTGAATAGAGACAAATGGTTTTTGGGACCTGGCGAGCTGTTGGAGTGTGAGCATGATAATATTTTGTGAAGGAATTCAAGAAAACCGGTTAGCCGAACTTGAGTCATGGAGGAGGGAAATATAATACCTGCAATTTAAAGGAGGGGTTTAGGATAATGGTTGTTTGGAGTGACATCTAAACTCTCATATCTGGGCGCCTCTGCAAAGACAGTGATTACGTAAGAATGATGTTAAAAGTGTTGAATGATGGTGAAAGTGTTTCGTTATTTTTTGGGTCACCTTGCCTCTGTGGGACACATCAGACATATTTATATATATATATATATATATATATATATATATATATATATATATATATATATATATATATATATATATATATATATATATATATATATATATATATATATATATATATATATATATATATATATATATATATATATATATATATATATATATATATAGTCGTGCCGATTAGGTAAAACTGGTCAATTAGCAAGAACTCATCTAAAATTAAGTCCTTTCTAAAATTTTCTCTTATACGTTTAAAGATATATTTTTTCATTTATGTTAATGTAAGAATTTATAATTTTGTACCAAGAGAAACTTTGAAAACCAACCTAACCTTATTACAACAAGCATTTAATTTAGCCTAACCCAGCTAAATATATTTAGATACGTTACCAATAATTTAATAATAAACAAACACAATGAAATATATTTTTCGTTATGTTCAGAATGATTTTGAAATTATTGCATACAAATTTTCACTTGTCTTATATAGCAGGACGTTGCTATTTAGCCAATAGTTTAATCGGCAGACATATATATATATTGTCCTGTAAACTGGTCATTACGAAACTCATTAAAATTAAGTCCTTTCTAAAATTTTCTTATACGTTTAAAGATATATTTTCATTTATGTTAATGCAAGAATTTATAATTTTGTACCAAGAGAAACTTTGAAAACCACCTAACCTTATTACAACAAGCGCAATTTAATTTAGCCTAACCCACTAAATATATTTTAGATACGTTACATAATTTAATAATAAACAAACACAATGAAATATATTTTTTCGTTATGTTCAGAATGATTTTGGAAATTATTGATACACAAATTCACTTGTCTTATATGAAGTGAGCGTTTATTTAAGCCAAATCGTTTTTAATCGGCACGACATATATATATATGTCGTGCCGATTAGTAAACTGTCAATTAGCAAGAACTCATTTAAAATTAAGTCCTTTCTAAAATTCTTATACGTTTAAAGATATATTTTTTTTATTTATGTTAATGAAATTTATAATTTTTACCAAGAGAAACTTGAAACCTACCTAACCTATTACAACAAGCGCAATTTAATTTAGCCTAACCAACTAAATATATTTAATACGTTAACATTAATTAATAATAAACAAACACAATGAAATATTTTTTTGTTATGTTCAGAATGATTTTGGAAATTATTGATACAAAAATTTTCCTTGTCTTATATGGCAAGTGAGCGTTGCTATTGCCAAATCCAAGTTTTTAATCGGCACGACATATATATATATATATATTATTAAAAATTAATTAAAAAATATTTAAATGCCTTCAAAATTTCTCTTATACGTTTAAAGATATATTTTCATTTATGTTAATGTAAAATTTATAATTTTAAGAGAAACTTTGAACCTACCACCTTATTAAACAAGCGAATTTAATTTAGCAACCAACTAATATATTTAATACTACATTAATTAATATAAACAAACACAATGAAATATTTTTCGTTGTCAGAATGATTTGGAAATTATTGATACACAAATTTTCACTTGTCTATATGGCAAGGTGAGCGTTGTATTTAAGCCAACGCAAGTTTTTAATGCACGACATATATATATATATATATATATATATATATATATATATATATATATATATATATATATGTCGTGCCGATTAGGTAAAATTTCAATATAGCAAACTCTGCATAAAAGTGAAATGTATCTATTTCTAAATCATTCTCTTAACGTTAAAGATATATTTCATTTGTTATGTGAATTAAATTTAAAGTTAACGTATCAAAATAATTAGTTGAACTAAATAAATTGTTGTTCGAACAAGGTTAGTAGTTCAAAGTTCTCTTGGTAAATATATTCTTACATTAACATAAAATAAAAACTTAAACAAAGAGAAAATTTTAGAAAGAGACTATTTTAGAGAGTTCTTGCTACATGACAGTTTTACTCTAATCGCAATGACTTCTATTTATATATATATATATCAATATATATATATATATATGTCGTGCCGATTAGGTAAAACTGGTCAATTAGCAAGAACTCATCTAAAATTAAGTCCTTTCTAAAATTTTCTCTTATACGTTTAAAGATATATTTTTTCATTTATGTTAATGTAAGAATTTATAATTTTGTACCAAGAGAAACTTTGAAAACCTACCTAACCTTATTACAACAAGCGCAATTTAATTTAGCCTAACCCAACTAAATATATTTTAGATACGTTAAATTTAAATTTTATAATAAACAAACACAATGAAATATATTTTTTCGTTAGGTTCAGAATGATTTTGGCGAAATTATTGCATACAAAAATTTTCACTTGTCTTATATGGCAAGGTGAGCGTTGCTATTTAAGCCAAATCGCAAGTTTTACCTAATCGGCACGACATATATATATATATATATATATATATATATATATATATATATATATGTCGTGCCGATTAGGTAAACTGGTCAATTAGCAAGAACTCATTTAAAATTAAGTCCTTTCTAAAATTTTATCTTATACGTTTAAAGATATATTTTTTTCATTTATGTTAATGCAAGAATTTATAATTTTGTACCAAGAGAAACTTTGAAAACCTACCTAACCTTATTACAACAAGCGCAATTTAATTTAGCCTAACCCAACTAAATATATTTTAGATACGTTAACATTAATTTAATAATAAACAAACACAATGAAATATATTTTTCGTTATGTTCAGAATGATTTTGGCGAAATTATTGATACACAAATTTTCACTTGTCTTATATGGCAAGAGAGCGTTGCTATTTAAGCCAAATGCAAGTTTTACCTAATCGGCACGACATATATATATATATATAAAATGTGATATTATAAAACTTGGTCAATTAACGGCAAGAAACTCATCTTTAAAATTAAGTCCTTTCTAAAATTTCTCTTATACGTTTAAAAATATATTTTTTTCATTTATGTTAATGTAAAATTTATAATTTTGTACCAAGAGAAACTTTGAAAACCTACCTAACCTTATTACAACAAGCGCAATTTAATTTAGCCTAACCCAACTAAATATATTTTATATACGTTAACATTAATCTAATATAAACAAACACAATGAAATATTTTTTCGTTATGTTCAGAATGATTTTGGCGAAATTATTGCATACACAAATTTTCACTTGTCTTATATGGCAAGGTGAGCGTTGATATTTAAGCCAAAATCGCAAGTTTTACCTAATTGGCACGACATATATATATATATATATAATATATATATATATATATATATATATATATATATATATATATATATATATATATATATATATATAGCAATGCTTTCTTGCCATATAAGACAAGTGAAAATTTGTGTATGCAATAATTTCGCCAAAATCATTCTGAACATAACGAAAAAATATATTTCATTGTGTTTGTTTATTATTAAATTAATGTTAACGTATCTAAAATATATTTAGTTGGTTAGCTAAATTAAATTGCGCTTGTTGTAATAAGGTTAGGTAGGTTTCAAAGTTCCTCTTGGTACAAAATTATATTCTTACATTAACATAAATGAAAAAATATATCTTTAAACGTATAAGAGAAAATTTTAGAAAGGACTTAATTTTAGATGAGTTCTTGCTAATTGACCAGTTTTACCTAATCGGCACGACATATATATATATATATATATATATATATATATATATATATATATATATATATATATATATATATATATATATATATATTATATATATATATATATATATATATATATATATATATATATATATATATATATATATATATATATATATATATATATATATATATGTAGTATACATTTAGTCAGAGCGCTAACTTTTTCCGAGCAATCCCGGCCGCACCCCCTCGACCCCGCCTCCCCGCCCACGCCCCCTTCACCCCCCATTTTTTTTTCATTTTTTTCCAAATTTTTTTTTCAATATATTTTTTCCAATATATTTTTATTTTTTATTTTTTTGTAGTGGGTAAAGTCGCTCAGCAGCTAACTTTTCCGAGCAGCCCTGCGCCGCACTCCCCCTCGAACCCGCCCCCGCCTGCCTCGCCCACGCCCCCTCCCCTTCACCCCCATTTTTTTCCAAAATTTTTTTTTTTTTTCAATATATTTTTTTTTCGATTTTTTTTTCAAATTTAAATTTTTTTCAAATTTTAATTTTTTCAAATTTTTCATTTTTTTCAAAATTCCTTTTTCTCGATAATCCCCTATGGACTATGGTAAAAAAAAATTCTCGTTTTTCAATAATTAATCAAGATTGAGATCTCCCCTATGGGGTCTCCCCTACAATACTTCATCTCTAAGTTAAATGAGCTACGTCCAACAATCTTAAACATGGGGAGAGTACAACAGGATAACACTAATACTACACAATATTTTTTCATCATTTATTATACATTTTAATACATATATTCACCATTTTCGGGTAACAGAATAAAAAGTTCCAATTTTACATTAACAATTTTTTTTTTCAGGTAACAAAAGAAGTCCCCATATGAGTCATTTTTTTCATCATTTATTATACATTTCATATACACTTTTCAGGTAACAGAAGTCACTGACTAAAATCAACATAGGAAAAACATAACACGAATTAAGATTACAGGTAACATAATATTCCATGTTTTCAGATAACAAATAAAAAGATACATTCACAAATTTCTGGTAATATTTCTCATCTTCTTCTCTTGAAAAAATTCTGAGCATTTTGTTCAGGGTCTTCATCATCTGATATATAATACACTTCTGGGGGGGATGACGGGGGAGAGGCAGGTGGGTAGTTTATGGGCGGAGTCGGGGAATTGAACACAAAATATTCCATCTCAGTCCATACGCACTTATCACATAAACAATGAACATTACATTCTTCACGTCTCGAAGAATCATCATCATATACTTCATTGTAGGTAGAAGTCGCATTATCATTCGAGGTGGTAGAAGTTGTGATATCGTTGATCCCATGGGTAGGAGTCACGACAGGATTGACATTCATTTGAGGTGCGGTTTCAACTCCGTGGGGGAAGGGTAGGAGCCCCACTACCTCCGGTGGACTCATCACTAAGAGATTCATCAACTCCTCAATCATTTGCTGTTGCCGTATCTGATTTTCATGGATATTTTCTAGCATCCTTATTATATCTGTACCTGGCAAAAGATTTTTCAAATATTAGAAGAATAAGGTACACATTTTCAATAATAGAAGAATAAGGAACACATTTTCAATATTAGAAGAATAGGGTAGACTTACCATTTACTATAGATGGTCTATGATGATTATTCCAACATGTGCAGGGATGTTGTCTTCCTTCCTCATAGAAACCTCCAACGGGATGTTGGTTTGGGTTCATCCTGGCCTGGTGTGTCAGTGAACTTGACCCTGGATGTTGTTGTTGTAGGTTCGCCGGTATGTCCGGCAAGGGTCTTCTCCAAATGGTGACCCGGCCATATACCCTGGATGTGACGCAGTGCTCCCATTTATACCAGTGCTGTGACCTATGCCCCGCCTCTCAGAGGTCTACCCACTGTACGATAATTCTAATATTTTACACAAATTTTCATAATTCCACATTGATTTATTAGCAAATACACTTGTACATGGAGGCATATTGAAATGATCATATGCATATTTCATAATATATTGATCATTCTTTAATGTATTTCTACTAAAATCTTTAAATAAATATGGTAAAATTTTCTTTACGTTATAATTTGTTAATTTATACACAAAATATATGGCGTATATCCCACATACCAGAGATTTTTCATTCTGAATCCTTCGATTAATACCATATATTAATTTTCTCTTATATATAATTTTCTCATATATATTTGTATAATGTTCCAAATCCATTCCAAAACTGTCTAAACATATTAACATATGTTTGTTCACATATATAGTAATCCATTGACCCATATTTTCATCTTGGTCATTCAATATATTTACGATAAATATTACCGGCTTATCCTCTATCCTCATAATAATTTTGGTTATATTATTTGCGGCAAAACACCCCATATATGTGGCATATCTTCCCGTATGATGTTTCAAGGCAATATTTATCACAATTCATGGTCTATACTCGCGAATGTAATATTACTGATCTATTTTCATTTATATTTAAAATCGCATTAGTTTCACCAAACATCAGACAAATTCTATTCTCATCTTTCGGTTCACCAAATGACATAACTATTCTCAAATTACCATTCTTCTCAACAGCTATGACATTCTTAACCTGTTCACTTCTCAGGTCAACACCTAATATAGTTCTACCTTCGACAAAGGTCTTATATGTAATCAGATGGTCAGTCTCCAAACCCAGAGATTTCAAGGTTGCGTAATATAACCTACTCGCATGGGTAGGAAACTTACAATCAATATTAAGAATCATTTCTGAATTAACTGTTACCCCGAAATACGTTAAATCTTCATGTTGAAAATATAATGGCTTAAAATTATATCCTCCATCATATGACTTCATGTCAACTAATATAATAAATAATTTATCGAGTATTACTTGACCCCAAGGATTATCTGCGATCAACTGCGTTTGATTCGAGGTGAGAATATATGATTTAAATAATGTCTTCTTGAATAGATACTCACACCCCTGTGGGTTTATCCTCATACTTGAATTTAATGCAATTAATGCATTCGTATAAGGAATAACTTTATCGATCCATAATTTTATCGAATTAATATTATATTTAAACGTTTTGTCGGTTAATGGCGTCATAATTGTCCATGCTGGTGAGTGCAATTCAAGTCGTCTCACTCGACATTCAACACTATCCAAGATCATCCAGCATCAAAGGGAAACAAGTATTCACTTCATTCGATAATTTACCTTCATCTTTCTTAATAGCGTCAAAATCACTCGTTGTAATGGTACTACTCGTTGTCTCCTTATTTCAAAAGAAAGTTATTCTTCCCAATGTATCTAATTTCGACGGTGATAAGTGCTTAAGCAGTTTAATATAACCCATATATGAATAAAATGGATTCGATTCTATTATCTGTTCACTGAGATACAAACACACAGATGTGAATATTGTTTGACTTATAGAATTCACAAATAACACCTTATCTTCATCCACCAATGCACTCCCATCCTCCTTTGTTATATTGATGTTCATTTCCATTGTTAGACTCGTTAAATCTAAAAAATGACCTTCTGAACTTTGTATTCTAAATTCGAGAAATTTATCAGAACCCTGATTTACAGGTAATACTTCACAGGTGCGCCTTGATGCTATTGAAGATTCAATAATGGTGTGTCCTGGTAATTTTGGGAAACCGTCAGTTATCGAATGAGTATAACTGGGAACGGGGGCGTTGAGCCCCCCCGCCTGGTGTAACGTATAGAGCACCAGCCGGCATATTAACGTTATGAAAGCTAACCATAAACTAAAGTAATTAAACATTCCATTTTCTTTTATTGTTAATTTTCAATCGTTTCAAACCAATTTTCTACTTCCTCCGGACAATAATTTTTGTCCAACACCCTTCAATGTTTCTACGCCTCTATTCCTCGCTGAATATTTTAATGCAATACCGCTATTAACATCGTTCAACACATTTTGTCCATATTGTAATACTCCCGGGGCAAAGGTATTCAGTAAGAATGGTAATGCTTTTCTGGCCATCCCACTCAGAAATGTCAATAATCCCCCACCCCTCCCTCTAGCTTTATATAATATGATATCATCCAAACTTTTCCCTTTCACTCTCGAAGTATCAAAGAGTTTCAGGAATGATTCCACTGAAGGAGGAGAGAAACTCGTTCTCATCTTGACGGATCGTACAATATTAACTCAACTTGATCATTCACCCTCGTTTTATAGGTCTCAAATGAAGTATGCATACAGTAGAAGACTTTTCATTATATTGAATTAATCTTCCTTTCTGATCAGCGAGCTTAATAGACACTTGATCAATTATCTTTTTATTGAGGGGTTTATACATTGTGGGGTCGTAATTAGATCTTAATGTATTAATATCAACTACCCCTAAAAGAGATACCAACTGATCCCCAAAATTAATGGGATCAATCAGATCACTATATATTAACATATAATTAATACCTGATTCAGGATCGGGTGGGTTTACTGCCTTCACACCAGACTCGTTACAAATAACTTCATTTTTACTGGTAAAGACATACAGAGTTTCATTACCTGTGAACCCCAACACTGTGAACCCCAACACTGTGAACCCCAACATATCACATCCTTCTCTATCAAATTCCAACCCCACATAACCGCTTTTAATATTCGACGGTAGTATAATTTTGTTTTTAAAGTTAATAACTACTCTGTTTATTCCAGGGTGATAAGTGAACACAATTAAATTTTTGAGGATGTTAATACCTGTAGTTCTTTTAACTGGGCCTAACATATAATTTTTGTCCTCATTTATCGCTTCTTAAATCCTTGCCGTATCACCTCCAACAATTTTGCTCATATCAATTTTATGAATAAATTTATTTAATTAAGATTTCTCATATTTAATACATATATTCAAATTCTTTTGTGGTATATAATGCGTCTTGGGATAAATTATAGTTTTCAGAGCAACCTCATAATCAATTTTATTATCTAATATAATGGGATCATATAATTTATTAATGAAGCCGAGGGCGTATTGGTGGGAAATAAATCAACACTGGAATCACTACAGACGTATAGAAGACGTTCAGCCATCTCGACACTCTTATAACCCAGACTGACGTATAGAAGACGTTCAGCCATCTCGACACTCTTATAACCCAGACTGACGTATAGAAGACGTTCAGCCATCTCGACACTCTTATAACCCATACTGACGTATAGAAGACGTTCAGCCATCTCGACACTCTTATAACCCAGACTGACGTATAGAAGGCGTTCAGCCATCTCGACACTCTTATAACCCAGACTGACGTATAGAAGACGTTCAGCCATCTCGACACTCTTATAACCCAGACTGACGTATAGAAGGCGTTCAGCCATCTCGACACTCTTATAACCCAGACTGACGTATAGAAGACGTTCAGCCATCTCGACACTCTTATAACCCAGACTGACGTATAGAAGACGTTCAGCCATCTCGACACTCTTATAACCCAGACTGACGTATAGAAGGCGTTCAGCCATCTCGACACTCTTATAACCCAGACTGACGTATAGAAGACGTTCAGCTATCTCGACACTCTTATAACCCAGACTGACGTATAGAAGACGTTCAGCCATCTCGACACTCTTATAACCCAGACTGACGTATAGAAGACGTTCAGCCATCTCGACACTCTTATAACCCAGACTGACGTATAGAAGACTTTCAGTCATCTCGACACTCTTATAACCCAGACTGACGTATAGAAGGCGTTCAGCCATCTCGACACTCTTATAACCCAGACTGACGTATAGAAGACGTTCAGATATCTCGACACTCTTATAACCCAGACTGACGTATAGAAGGCGTTCAGCCATCTCGACACTCTTATAACCCAGACTGACGTATAGAAGGCGTTCAGCCATCTCGACACTCTTATAACCCAGACTGACGTATAGAAGACGTTCAGCCATCTCGACACTCTTATAACCCAGACTGACGTATAGAAGATGTTCAGCCATCTCGACACTCTTATAACCCAGACTGACGTATAGAAGACGTTCAGCCATCTCGACACTCTTATAACCCAGACTGAGTAACAACACATAATTACAGAACTTATATACTCACCTAATATGGTAACCACGGTGGTGATTCCTCTCGCGTTGCACCTCCTCCTTTATGCAATAATTGTCTTCTCATTTTTGGATTCCTCACAAAATCGAAATGTATACCTGATATATTTAATAAATGCTTTATTTCTGATAAGTGATCAGATTCGATTATTCTCGCTGATTTCACATTATTTTCTGATAACACATTTAATATTTCAATAATATTACGTCTAGTTATGGGGGTAAGAAGGTCACCATTCTCATCCCAACTCACCAAAGGATTACTTTTCAATAAATCCAACATTGATTTCACATATTCTATATTTCACACAGTCACTCTTGTGTGCATCAAACTTGACAACTCTGGGGTTTCTGAGGTTTCACTGAATCAAGCGCAGGTGTGTTCACTTCTCTGACGGGATTACGCTGGCGTTTAATCCCACGCTTTCAACATCTGCCCCTCCCCTTCTAAATTCACATCACCCCCAGATTTTACAAACTCCAGGGGAGGGGGGTTCCGTTTCATAACTGAAGTTGGTACAAGATAGAATTCTTTCATGATTTATTAAACAACCTAGAAATAATATTTACTGCTAAAGGTAATATAATACTTAAAAGGTTTCCACCTCTGATACTCAACAAATATTTCTTTTTACGTTGAAACCCAATTTTCTTACAAGCTAATGCTCTAATCTCATTCTTGTACTTTTTAAATATTTTTGGATCTAGTGGTATTTTATTCTTGATCAAATTCTTGAAAATCTCACTAATACAACTTATATGTGTTTTCTTAAACTGTTGTATTAAACTCTTCCGTTGATTGCGGGGAAGACCGGAAAGTAAAGTAATTAATTCCTTAAATTTTTCTAATAATGATTTTCCCATTATATCTTCAATAAATCACCTTCTTTGACCCATGAATTAAAAGTTGAATCATATCCTTTATATGATACCAAATAATGCGTATTACCACCAATTTTTTTTCGTTTCAATACTCTTTGGATAATATATTCTGGCGGTGGTGTGACTGGTATCAATTCTTGACGATAAAATGTTCCTTTAATCTTTTTACCCTTCAAATCTTCCAAATGATATGTTGTCGTAGGTTGTAAATCATTAATTCTATATATTTTAAATATTTCCTCTGTATTTTGTGTGTGAAACCCTCGGTTAAACGTGGATGATCTCCGACTCAGAGTCACTCTTGTTGTGTCTCCAACAGCCAATTTCTTACTGATACGTTTCTTATCGGATCTTCCATTTTTATAATTTATACGAAACTGATTCCTTATATCATTCAATGATGTAATACCATGGACTTGTAATGATGTAATACCATGGACTTGTAATGATGTAATACCATGGACTTGTAATGATGTAATACCATGGACTTGTAATGATGTAATACCATGGACTTGTAATGATGTAATACCATGGACTTGTAATGACGTAATACCATGGACTTGTAATGATGTAATACCATGGACTTGTAATGATGTAATACCATGGACTTGTAATGACGTAATACCATGGACTTGTAATGACGTAATACCATGGACTTGTAATGACGTAATACCATGGACTTGTAATGATGTAATACCATGGACTTGTAATGACGTAATACCATGGACTTGTAATGATGTAATACCATGGACTTGTAATGATGTAATACCATGGACTTGTAATGACGTAATACCATGGACTTGTAATGACGTAATACCATGGACTTGTAATGATGTAATACCATGGACTTGTAATGGGATTTTACCACCAATCCCCGAGTGTGGAGATGAATTATACACATCTACCAATGCGCTTAACACTTTTGAATAATTAAATGTATTGACACTTGTCATATACTTGTATAATTTACGTTTTAATGTTTACAAGACCCTCTCTGCAATGGAAGCTTTTGTTTCATTCGAAAATACATGATATATCTTTATACGTTTACTTTTGAGATAATTCTGTAAATGTTTATTTAGAAACTCTCTGCCTTTATCTGTAAATAATCTCGATATATTCTTAGCTTTTTCATTGTCTAATATTTTTTGTAATGCATGTAAAGTGCTCGGCCCGTCTTTCTTTTTCATTAGTATTGCTTGTAAATATCTCGAAAAAACATGGATACACACGAGAATGTATTTATATCCGTCATTGTATCTGGATAATTTAGACATATCCCACAAATCACAAGTTAATATCACCCGGGGTTTGGCTGCAATTATTTTCCTACGTGGAAATTTTTAGGATTAAGCACATGTAAAGTTTGTGATCTTTCTGAAGTTAAGAAATTTTTAACCTCATTCAAGGTTATGGAAGGCTCAATCTTTTTTACAGCTACATATAAATTGTTTATACCAGAGAATGATCCCACAGAGTGAACGTCTTTATAAACCTTTTCAATTAATTTTGTTCGCTCCATTGATATACAATTTCGTAGGAATCCTGACGTAACACATTGGTTCGCAACTGTAATGCTTCTGGGGTATTTAATGCAAGGTCTATAAATAAATAACCAAATGATGATCTGTTTATGGCGGATTTATACATATTAACAAATTCTTTATTTTTACCGAAAACTTGTCGACCTAGAATCTCTATTTGGCCGAGATCTCTCATTTTGAATAAAGCAAAATGAGTGGCGTTTAAAGCCATGGTACGACTGTATCGTCCTCCGTGAAATATATTTTGAATAATCAGAATAATGCTTATATTATGATGTCTACCTTTAGTAAAACATACCAGAATAATTTCACTGTTACCAGCTTTTAAAAATAGATCATCAACTTTATTAATTTTGATGTGAAATAAGATTTGCCACTATTCGAATAACCAGCAATGATAATTCTTGCTGGATAACGAAATATATCAACATCAGCAGAAGTGTATGCTTTCAAGTTTATCTTTTTAGTGATATCGAGAAACTTTAAGGAGTATCCCATAGGGGTTATCGAATTTTTTTTTACCATATCTCTAGGGGAGAATCCAAAATTGTGTTTACCATAGAGAGATATAAGGTATACTGCAAGTATTAATGAATTTTCAAGATATATATATCAGCGTTAAGAGGGAAACTGAGAGAGACAGACAGACGCCGGGGATATGATGGTGTGAGGGCACAGTATGGCACCCCTTCAGTTCTTTTAAATTATCGAGAGGAAAAATCCCCCTCACACTTCCATGTTAGATCGCATCTTAAAGATGCAGGTGGTCTTGGAGTAACATTATTTTCTCTCTAAAATAAATACAGGTCAGAAATCTACCTTGGGTGTGTGTGCATAAAGGTGATTTTATAGAAAAATGTACATGAACCCCCAATCACCCCCTCGTAAGGGGGGAGGTGAATCATATAAGGCAAGGAGACAGGCAGAGCCACTATTGTGTTTCCATTCTTCAACTGTGTCGGACCTCATCTGTGAACCCACCTACATCACCTGTGAACCCACCTACATCACCTGTGAACCCACCTACATCATCTGTGAACCCACCTACATCACCTGTGAACCCACCTACATCACCTGTGAACCCACCTACATCATCTGTGAACCCACCTACATCACCTGTGAACCCACCTACATCACCTGTGAACCCACCTACATCATCTGTGAACCCACCTACATCACCTGTGAACCCACCTACATCACCTGTGAACCCACCTACATCATCTGGAACCCACCTACATCACCTGTGAACCCACCTCACATCACCTGTGAACCCACCTACATCATCTGTGAACCCACCTACATCACCTGTGAACCCACCTACATCATCTGTGAACCCACCTACATCATCTGTGAACCCACCTACATCACCTGTGAACCCACCTACATCACCTGTGAACCCACCTACATCATCTGTGAACCCACCTACATCACCTGTGAACCCACCTACATCATCTGTGAACCCACCTACATCACCTGTGAACCCACCTACATCATCTGTGAACCCACCTACATCATGAAGAAAAGTAAGTTGTACTTAATGAAATTCTTACCATTATTTATAATATTGTCCCATAGGGTGGAATTCTTACCAATATTTAGTTAAGGGAATATTATTTGTCCCATAGGGTGTCTTTCTGATGAATCAGTAAACTGTGAATTATTTACCAGTCATTATTTAACTTAATTAAATATTCTTACCAGTCATTAATTTAGTTAATTAAACTTAATGAATGTATTTCTTAACAGAGGATAAGAATTACGTTGGAGCACTAATTAATAGGAAGTTGTCCATAATAAGAAGAATATCCGATATCAAGAGCAGAGATACACACGATGATGAGAGATTGACAGAATTGAAGACGGAGTGGGATCGTGTGGATAAATTATGGAAGAAGGCTATAAAAACAGGTGTGTATCTTTTAAGTGGTTATAGTCTTTCTGATGTATTCGTGAAATGTAGAAATATGTGAGATGAATGCTCTTAGATAATGGTTTGTCATCTTATAAAGTTGGTAATTATGACATGTTGTGGGATATGAGTGAAAAATGTTAATAATTTTTTTTTATGAAAACGAGAAAAATTGTTGTAATATATAAAAAAATTGTGACTTGAACCTTTTTGATGAATTAGTATTTTTTTTTAATGAAAACGAGAAAAATTATGGGTTATGAATAGATATAGTACTTTTCTCCACAGAAAATGAGTTAGCAGGTACCAGTGCTACCACCTCACACACACGTACTTCACAAGGTGGAGGTGCGACCGCGAATACTTCAGCACCCGTGAATGAGAGGGCAAGTACCTCACACAACAATACTTCAGCGCCAGTGAATGAGAGGGCAAGTACCTCACACAACAATACTTCAGCACCCGTGAATGAGGGGGTAAGTACCTCACACAACAATACTTCAGCGCCAGTGAATGAGGGGGCAAGTACCTCACACAACAATACTTCAGTGCTCGTGAATGATGAAGATTCCTCATCTCAGGAAGACTATGAGTATCCTGAAATTATCACATATGTACAAAATTTTCGAGGTAGGCACACAGTGAGGAAATATAGTGTCCCCTCAACTTATGAGAGAGATTTAAGAATGTATTTGCATGAATATAGAGAGTATTTTATAGGACAAATGCGAGATATGTATGATAGATCACCTATGGCAATGTGGCTCAGAATCCATACGATTGTTATTATTAGAACATTACGTCAGAATATATCAGGTGAAGATCAGAATGGACAGTTTGTGATAAATTTAGCCTTTGAGATAGTTAGTGAAGAGGAAATATCTGAAGTATTTGATCGATGGCTGGAAACAATATTGGAAAGGTACGAGACAGAATTACAAGATCAGGAAGGTTCTGGTTAGATCATAGATCAAATTGAATCTTTCAGTATGGAATATGTCAAGGTAGAACTTAAAGTACAATTAGGTTCATATGTGGAATATCCCAAGAAACTGAGAGGAAGTCAATATATTTTTAATCCTGTCGTTAATGATGGTTTGTGTGTATTGCGAGCTTTTGCCGCCTATCAATGTCAGAAGAAGGGAAAAAATTGACGCAATATATCATTACTTGTGATCAGTAAGAGAGGTGTCTTAATCATGCAAAATCTTCTATAGATGATTTTCCCATTACCCGTGATAAGTTAGGAATATTAGAAAAGGAAAATAAGGTTGCATTATATGTTTATCAATTAAGAAAGGATAAAGATGGTTCATTTGTATCCATGTGTGGTAAGGGGGATAAGAAATATAAGGATATTATGTGCGCACTAATGTTGAATGAATCCCATTTGGTTTTAATCAAAGATTTTGACGGGTATGTTAGAACTATAATGAAAGAAATAGGTGAAGTAAAGAAACATTGTCACAGATGTTTGATGAAGTTGAATACCCAGGAAGAGTTAGATATCCACGAAGACGGGTGTACAATCAATCAGACTCTCGTATTCAAACCAGAAGGAACAACTGTACATTTTAAAAATTTTAGTCATACTCATTCCAGTGAATACATCGGTGTTTTTGATTTCGAATGTGCGTTAGATACCACTCTCCCCGCGGGTTAGATACCACTCTCCCCACGGGTTAGATACCACTCTCCCCGCAGGTTAGATACCACTCTCCCCGCGGGTTAGATACCACTCTCCCCGCGGGTTAGATACCACTCTCCCCGCGGGTTAGATACCACTCTCCCCGCGGGTTAGATACCACTCTCCCCGCGGGTTAGATACCACTCTCCCCGCGGGTAAAATTGAGTCTCGACATAAAGCCATTGCTTATTGTTATTTTATAATTGAAAAATTATAAGGGTGAAGATGCTGTTAATAATTTTATTTTAAATGTCAATGGTGATTGGTCTAAAATTCAAAAATTACATTGGCACATATTGCGATCGTTGCAATATGCAATGTAAAGATAAGACGAATAGATTATTATTATTTTGTCATAACATGCCGTATGATTTAGGAATAATTTTAAAGGAATTGCAAGTCGATACGAAAAAAATTGAACTTCATTCGAAACAAGGTCTTAAATTCTTGAAAGTGGATATAGGTCAGCTTAGGTTCCAAGATTCCTTGAGTTTAATGAACGGGTCTCTGTCCAGTTTAGCCGATCAACATATCAAAGCTGGTAAATCACTGAAATATACCGAGTCTATTCTGAAAGATGTGCCTAAGGATGTCTTACCATTATTATGCAAAGGAAAACAAGTCTTGTGCTATGATTATATAGACAATTTAAAGAAACTCGACGAAACAAAATTACCGAGTAAAGAACATTTTTTTAATTCACTGAAAAATGAAGCTATTAGTCAGGAGGATAATGATCATGCAGTGAAAGTATTAGTCAGGAGGATAATGATCATGCTTTGAAAGTATTAGTCAGGAGGATTATGATCATGCAGTGAAAGTATTAGTCAGGAGGATTATGATCATGCTTTGAAAGTATTAGTCAGGAGGATTATGATCATGCTTTGAAAGTATTAGTCAGGAGGATTATGATCATGCATTGAAAGTATTAGTCAGGAGGATTATGATCATGCTTTGAAAGTATTAGTCAGGAGGATTATGATCATGCTTTGAAAGTATTAGTCAGGAGGATTATGATCATGCATTGAAAGTATTATCCAGGAGGATTATGATCATGCTTTGAAAGTATTAGTCAGGAGGATTATGATCATGCTTTGAAAGTATTAGTCAGGAGGATTATGATCATGCTTTGAAAGTATTAGTCAGGAGGATTATGATCATGCTTTGAAAGTATTAGTCAGGAGGATTATGATCATGCTTTGAAAGTATTAGTCAGGAGGATTATGATGATGCATGAAAGTATTAGTCAGGAGGATTATGATCATGCATTGAAAGTATTAGTCAGGAGGATTATGATCATGCAGTGAAAGTATTAGTCAGGAGGATTATGATCATGCTTTGAAAGTATTAGTCAGGATGATTATGATCATGCTTTGAAAGTATTAGTCAGGAGGATTATGATCATGCTTTGAAAGTATTAGTCAGGAGGATTATGATCATGCAGTGAAAGTATTAGTCAGGAGGATTATGATCATGCTTTGAAAGTATTAGTCAGGAGGATTATGATCATGCTTTGAAAGTATTAGTCAGGAGGATTATGATCATGCTTGAAAGATTAGTCAGGAGGATTATGATCATGCATTGAAAGTATTAGTCAGGAGGATTATGATCATGCAGTGAAAGTATTAGTCAGGAGGATTATGATCATGCAGTGAAAGTATTAGTCAGGAGGATTATGATCATGCTTTGAAAGTATTAGTCAGGAGGATTATGATCATGCTTTGAAAGTATTAGTCAGGAGGATTATGATCATGCAGTGAAAGTATTAGTCAGGAGGATTATGATCATGCAGTGAAAGTATTAGTCAGGAGGATTATGATCATGCAGTGAAAGTATTAGTCAGGAGGATTATGATCATGCAGTGAAAGTATTAGTCAGGAGGATTATGATCATGCAGTGAAAGTATTAGTCAGGAGGATTATGATCATGCTTTGAAAGTATTAGTCAGGAGGATTATGATCATGCAGTGAAAGTATTAGTCAGGAGGATTATGATCATGCTTTGAAAGTATTAGTCAGGAGGATTATGATCATGCAGTGAAAGTATTAGTCAGGAGGATTATGATCATGCAGTGAAAGTATTAGTCAGGAGGATTATGATCATGCAGTGAAAGTATTAGTCAGGAGGATTATGATCATGCACTGAAAGTATTTAAGCTGGGAAATGTAAGACATTAGGAGATTATTTGATGTTGTATCTCAAGACAGACGTTGGATTGTTAGCCGACTTCTTCATGGAGTGGCGTAAAACACTCAAAGATATATACAAACTCGATGTGAGTAATTATATAAGTTTACCTTCATTCAGTTGGGATGCATTCCTCTTAAAAACTAATGTGAAATTGGATATGTTATATTCCCATCAATTATATGATCTGATTAAAAGGAATCTCAGAGGGGGGTTCACATGTGCAGTTAATCAGTATACTAAAGCTGATAATCCTTTAATTAATCCTAATTTTGATGTTGAGAGTGGGATGGGTACCCATATTTTATATCTAGATTTTAATTCTTTGTACGCCAGTGCTATGGTAGAAGCTCTCCCCCAGAACGGCATAAGAAAATTATAGATTGAGGAGCAGAATGCTTTCCTGGATGTGGGGTTAAGTAATGTTTGGTGTGAGGGTGAAAAGGGGTATTGGATAGAATGTGATACCAAACCTGTGAACCCCCGAGGTTGCTAGACGCACAGATGAACTCCCCTTGATACTGTCACACATGAATACTATATTTGAAGAAATGTTATCGCCTTATTGTGAATCTGTTTTAGGAAATGAAGGTAGAAAGATCCCTAAATCTAATTCGAAATTAGTGGCAAGCCATTTACCTCAGAAAAATTATTTGATCAGTCTAGAATTGCTTCAGTTATTAATGGAACTTGGATTAGAAATTGAAAAGGTGCATTCAGTATATGAATATAATCAATCAAAATATTTAGAACCCTTCATAACAACTAATATCGCGCAGAGAACAGCTACTCGATGTCCCATCAAGTCAAAAGCCTTCAAATTAACTAATAATGTCATTTAGGGTAAATCACTGCTTAACATTACAAAGTATGCTGAAACTTATAGATATATCAATAATCAGAAAGGATTTAATAAAGCTGCCAAAGATCCTTTCCTTAAAAATATCACACACTTGAACCAAGATAGAGTGATTTGTACATTCAATAAAGCGAAATTAAAAGTCGAGCAACCTCTTTATCTCGGTTTTCAAATTCTCGAGATTGCCAAAAAGAAATTATACCATTTTTGGTACAAAGTTTTAAAACAACATTATGGTGAAGATATAAAACTTTTGTATACAGACACTGATTCCTATATTTTTAGTTTGAAATGTAAGGATTTGTATACTGAATAAAAAAGAGAACCTTTGTTAGGATACATGGATTTTTCAAATTTCAGTTCTGATCATCCCTTATATGATAATAGTAGGAAAGGAGAATTAGGTTTATTAAAATCTGAAATGTGTGATTATAATATTAGTGAATTAGTAGCTCTGAAAGCTAAAATGTACTATGTAAAGATTGCTGGAAGATCAAATACTGTCAGCAGAGCCAAGGGTATTCCATCCCATTTCATGCCATTATTAACTCATGAAAGATATAAGAATGTTTTGAAAAATGTAGATAAGGAATTATTTACCTGTAAGTCTATAAGTAACGTAAAAGGTGAAATATGTACAGTAAAGATTAAAAAGAGAGGCTTGTCAGCCTTTGATGATAAAAGGTATCACTTGGATACCAAGAAATCCTTGGCTTATGGACACCCTGATATTCCACCATCTAAACGTAGGAGAATAGAGTGATCCCCCTGTGTTGAGCTGGAGAAAATGTATCTTTTTTATTGTTACCCGAATATTGTATTGAAATGTATAATAAATGATGAAAAAAATGACTCATATGGGGACTTCTTTTGTTACCTGAAATTTTTTTTTTAATGTAAAATTGGAACTTTTTATTCTGTTACCCGAAAATGGTGAATATATGTATTGAAATGTATAAAAAATTATGAAAAATTATTGTGTATTAGTGTTATCCTACATTTAACAAGAGGAAGTAATAAGAGGGGCACAGAGTGACCTGACTTAATTCAGCCTGTTGTACTCCCCGTGTTTTAGTTTGTTGGTCTTAGCTCATTTAACTTAGAGAGAGGAATAATGACGTCACTGGTGTGACCTCACCGGCGGTGAACGGCACGTGACGTCATACACTTTTAATTCATTCAATGTAATAAGGGAAAGATACTTGTACTCCTGTACGGGGATCTCAATCTTGATTAATTATTGAAAAACGAGAAATTTTTTACCATACCCTATAGGGGGATATACAAAATGCTTACCCCATAAGGGTTATCATATCTTGATTAAATAAAATAAAAAAATTATATGTATTACTATATCAAGAAACTTTCGTTCTTTGTATTGAAAAACGAGAAAAAAATTGTATGTATTACTATATCGAGAGAAAAAAATTTGAAAAAAAAAAAATTGAAAAAATGAAAATTTGAAAAAAAATATTTGAAAAAAAAAAAATAAAAAAAAATATATATTGAAAAAATTTTTTTGGAAAAAAAAAAATATATTGAAAAAATTTTTTTGGAAAAACGGAAAAAACGGGGGTGAAGGGGGCGGTTGCGAGGAGGCGGGGTCGAAGAGGGTGCGGCGCGGACTGCTCGGAAAAAGTTAGCTGCTCTGACTAAATGTTATACTATTATATATATATATATATATATATATATATATATATATATATATATATATATATATATATATATATATATATATATATATATATATATATATATATATGTCGTGCCGATTAGGTAAAACTTGCGATTTTGGCTTAAATAGCAACGCTCATCTTGCCATATAAGACAAGTGAAAATTTGTGTATGCAATAATTTCGCCAAAATCATTCTGAACCTAAAGAAAAAAATATATTTCATTGTGTTTGCTTATTATTAAATTAATGTTAACGTATCTAAAATATATTTAGTTGGGTTAGGCTAAATTAAATTGCGCTTGTTGTAATAAGGTTAGGTAGGTTTTCAAAGTTTCTCTTGGTACAAAATTATAAATTCTTACATTAACATAAATGAAAAAAATACATCTTTAACCGTATAGAGAAAATTTTAGAAAGGACTTAATTTTAGATGAGTTCTTGCTAATTGATCAGTTTTACCTAATCGGCACGACATATATATATATATATATATATATATATATATATATTTATGTCGTGCCGAATAGGTAAAATTTCAATTAAAAACACACACAAGCACACATATATGAAATGACCTCGAAGTATTTGAGGAGCTAAACTTGAGATTCAAAGAAGTGTTCACAGAGGAGACAGAAGGGACTCCAGAAAGACGGAGAATTGGGGTACACCACCAAGTGTTGGACACAATACATACAACCGAAGAAGAAGTGAAGAGGCTGCTAAGCGAGCTAGATACCTCAAAGGAGATAATGCCGGATAACATCTCTCCATGGGTCCTGAGAGAGGGAGCAAAGACACTATGTGTACCACTAACAACAATCTTCAACATATCTATCGAAACAGGGCGACAACCTGAAGTATGGAAGACAGCAAATGTAGTCCCAATTTAAAAAAAAAAGAGACAGACACTAACAATTAAATTACAGACCAGTGTCACTGACATATATAATATGCAAGGTCATGGATAATATTATCAGGAGAAGAGTGGTGGAGGCACCAAGACAGGTTATTTGTGTTTTGATCCAGTCACGGTATTGTGCCTTTTTGTTTTTTATATTATTATTATTATTTCCGTCAACACAAGCAATAACCTCTCCAAATCTTTAACCAATGCCATCACTAGAGTTGCCACCACAACATTCAGCACCATAAAGGATTTAGTAATAAAGAAAATTGCAACTAAATTTTGACAAATGTTATGTAGGTGAAACCTCTAGAGACCTGAACACCAGAATCAGTGGAAGAAGAAGTGTCTGTTAGAGATAAGACACAAAAACACATGGTCTGTGAACTGCAACACAGAGAACCAGCTGTTGAGCTCCCAGGCAGCGCCAGATTAGTTATGGAAACAGATATACGTAATTGACTGTGCTTGGAATCTGCTCTGTATGCCATGACTAACACCAACACACAGAAATTAGGTTTATTACTAATTTCAGAAATCCTGAGCAAACGTATTCTCACTAGATATGAAGCTGCTAAAGTTTGATGTTTCTACTTTCCTGGATAACACTAATAAGAGTGACTTCACCCACTAATCTCAGCTTCTCATGTCTTTCCACTACAATATATATAAGTTATTTTTACCCATCCCTGTGAAAACTGATATTGTCCCTGGTGGACGAAACGCCTTTCAATAACGACAAAGGTCATTAAAATATATAAATATATTTTTACATTAATTGAGTAACAATTTGGTTTCTTGTATAATCATATAATATTGTGGAAATTGTAGCTTCAGAAATTCTCCTAAAATGAAATAAACCTACAGATTACAATCACTTGAACAGAAAACTATATGTAATATCCAATTAAAACTTATTTGGAATATACAAAATTATTCTGTCATTAAAACTGATGAAAAATAGCTCCTTTGGAGGATGTTTTTGATGTTGTCCCCAATAACCATTGATGACTTTCCTAACTTCAGACGAAGCAACAATCACAAGTTAAATATCAAAATAATGATAATGAAATTTTATGTAAAGTTTGACGTCATGAAAATGGCTAAGAGGGGAAAAAAAAAAAGCTTTATAATGAGAAACGTTTGTGGTGCAAGTTTTTGAGTTGATGAAGAAAACAAATCTTAACCTGATTATTAAGAAAAAAAATCCCTCTAAATGCATTTTTGAGTAACATATTATTGACTTGAAAACTTCACTAAAAGTTTTAACATATATATAAAACACATCATAACCAGGAAAATAATGTATTTCAACGAAGTTTTAATGAATTAAATCAATTTAAACTGATCTTAGATGGTTTTGGAAGAGGTTAAATTAAATTTAATTAGAAAATATTTAACAAACTCAAGTCAGGAGGGAAGATCATACTAGTAAAATATTAATAATTTGAACAACTTGTTAATTCACATCTATGTCTATCTATTAATAAAGATTTGCATATTGTGTAACACTGATTCTGAATAAAAAAATAAATAGAATGTGTTTATAAGATTATCAGATACAGAGAACAAGTTGGTGCGACATATAGTGTAGACAACAAAGGTACTCACAGATAACAAGTTGGTGCGAGATATGGTGTAAACAACAAAGGTACTCACATAGAATAAGTTTGTGCGAGATATGGTGTAGAAACCAAAGGTACTCACAGAGAACAAGTTGGAACGAGATATAGTGTATAGACCAAAGGGTCGAGTCACTACAGCAATTTCACTTATCTTCAACATCATCTTAACCTGAAGAATATTAGCAAATATAATGTTAAATATATAAATTAATAAGCGAAATAATAAAATAATATACAATAACCTGAAACTAATGACGTCCTGGTCAGATATGGATCATTAATTAGTCACTCAGAAGCATGAAGGGAAGGAAGCCAGAATATATGAGAGGGGAGAGGGGCCGGGAGTAGTGTAATGAGAGGAGGGAATAGTAGTAAAATGGTAGTAGTAGTGGTGATAGTAGTGATGATAGTAGCAATAGAAGTCGTAGAAAAGGTAGTGCAACAGTGATAGAGATGGCAGAAGGAGGGAAGTAATGGTTGTGAATAGTAGTAGTAGAAGGAAAAGTAGAGATAATCGAAGAACAAGAGAAAGGAGGAGCACTGCAGGATAGTTAATAACCAATGAGGGTAGAATAATAATAATAATAATAATATTAATAATAATGAGTGATAACTATATTTTCGTTAATGTAGCTATAGTAATCCCTAAAATAGTATAATCACTTTAATAATATATATGTCGTGCCGAATAGGTTTTCGCAAAAATCATTCTGAACCTAACGAAAAAATATATATTTCATTGTTTGTTTATTATTAAATAATTGTAAACTTATTTAAAATATATTTAGTTGGATTAGACTAAATTAAATTGCGCTTGTTATAATGAGGTTAGGTAAGTATTCTAAGGTTCTTTTGGTACAAAATTATTAATTTTTACATTACATAAATAAAAAAATATATATTTAAACGTATAAGAGAAAATTTTAGAAACGACTTAATTTTAAATGAGTTCTTGTAATTGACCAGTTTTACCTATTCGACACGACACACACACACACACACACACACACACACACACACACACACACACACACACACACATGCACAGGTACGGAGGGAGGCCCAGAAACAGTACGAAAACGACATAGCATCAAAAGTTAAGTCCGACCCAAAACTGATGTACAGTCACATCAGAAAGAAGACAACAGTCAAGGACCAGGTGATAAGGCTGAGGAGAGAAGATGGGGAACTCACAAGTAACGATCAAGAGGAGCGGACAGCGAAGAGGTGGGGCCAGGCGCTGAGTCTCGACCCCTGCAACTACAATTAGGTGAGTAGGTGAGTACACTTCTTGGACAGTAAGAAGGTGTTTGACACAGTTCTACACAAGAGATTAGTGCAAAAGCTGGAGAACCATGCAGGGATAACAGGGAAGGCACTCCAATGGATCAGAGAATACCTGTCAGGAAGACAGCAGCGAGTCATAGTACGTGGCGAGGTGTCAGAGTGGGCGCCGGTGACGAGTGGGGTTCCACAGGGGTCAGTCCTAGGACCGGTGCTGTTTCTGGTATTTGTGAACTACATAACGGAAGTAATAGACTCCGAAGTGTCCCTATTTGCAGATGATGTGAAGCTGATGAGAAGAATTTAATCGGACGAGGACCAGGCACAACTACAAAGGGATCTGGACAGGCTGCAAGCCTGGTCCAGCAATTGACTCCTGGAATTTAACCCCACCAAGTGCAAAGTCATGAAGATTGGGGAAGGGCAAAGAAGATCGCAGACGGAGTACAGTCTAGGGGCCCAGAGACTACAAACCTCAATCAAGGAAAAAGATCTTGGGGTAAAAATAACACTAGGCACATCTCCTAAGAACAGCATTCCGACATCTTAATAAGGAATCTTTCAGGACCCTGTGTAGACAGCCTTGCTGTCTGCATAGACAGCCCATGCTGTCTGCCAGCTGAGTTCATATTTCGTGCCATGCTAGTTTCCATAGTTTCCGCCAGAGGGCAAGCCTGGTAGGCGTACCCACGTCTACCAGACCCGCCCTGGCCCATTCTCACTTGGCGCCCAGACATCACTCAGACAACAAAGCCTAACTCCTCTGTCCCTCACAAGGCACATGGCCCGCAGGGCCATGGCCACAGAAAACGCAGCCTATTTACTCGCAACTTTATACAAATAAAGTTGAAGCCTCCGAAGCCTTATCATTGCATTCCCGCTACCAAGAACACTCCAAATAACACGTCATTATACCTGTACACTATGTACGTTAGGCCCATATTGGAGTATGCAGCACCAGTTTGGAACCCACACCTAGCCAAGCACGTAAAGAAACTAGAAAAGTGCAAAGGTTTGAAACAAGACTACTCCCAGAGCTAAGGGGTATGGCCTACGATGAGAGGTTAAGGGAAATCGACTTGACGACACTGGAGGACAGGAGAGATAGGGGGAACATGATAACGACATATAAAATGCTGAAAGGAATTGACAAGGTGAACAGAGACAGAATGTTCCAGAGATGGGACACAGCAACAAGGGGACACAGTTGGAAGTTGAAGACTCAGATGAATCACAGGGATGTAAGGAAGTATTTCTTCAGTCACAGAGTGGTCAGGAAGTGGAATAGTTTGGGAAGCGATGTAGTGGAGGCAGGGTCCATTCATAGCTTTAAGAAGAGGTATGATAAAGCTCATAGCGCAGGGAGAGTGACCCAATAAAGGCCAGTGAAGAGGCGGGTCCGGGAGCTATGACTCGATCCCTGCAACCACAACTAGGTGAGTACACACACACACACACACACATATGTATATAAATATATATATATATATATATATAAACTGGTCAATTAGCAAGAACTCATCTAAAATTTAGTCCTTTCTAAAATTTTCTCTTATACGTTTAAAGATATATTTTTTCCATTTATGTTAATGCAAGAATTTATAATTTTGTACCAAGAGAAACTTTGAAAACCTACCTAACCTTATTACAACAAGCGCAATTTAATTTAGCTTAACCCAACTAAATATAATTTAGATACGTTAACATTAATTTAATAATAAAGAAACACAATGAAATATATATTTTTAGTTATGTTCAGAATTATTTTGGCGAAATTATTGCATACACAAATTTTCACTTGTCTTATATGGCAAGGTGAGCGTTGCTATTTAAGCCAAAATCGCAAGTTTTACCTAATCGGCACGACATATATATATATATATATATATATATATATATATATATATATATATATATATATATATATATATATATATATATATATATATATGTCGTGCCGATTAGGTAAAACTTTGCGTTTTGGCGTAAATAGCAACGCTTACCCATAAGACAAGTGAAAATTTGTGATGCAATAATTTCGCCAAAATCATTCTGAACATAACAAAAAAATATTTCATTGTGTTTGTTATTATTAAATTAATGTTCTATCAAAATATTTAGTTGGGTTAGGCTAAATTAAATTGCGTTGTTTAATAAGAGTAGGTTTCAAAGTTTCTTGGTATAAAATTATAAATTCTTACATTAACATAAATGAAAAAAATATATCTTTAAACGTATAAGAGAAAATTTAGAAAGGACTTTAATTTTAGATGAGTTCTGTTAATTGACCAGTTTTACCTAATCGGCACGACATATATATATATATATATATATATATATATATATATATAATATATGTCGTGGGATTAGGTAAAACTTGCGATTTGGCTTAAATAGCAACGCTCTTCTTGCCATATAAGACAAGCGAAAATTTGTGTATGCAATAATTTCAAAATCATTCTGAACATAACGAAAAAATATATTTCATTGTGTTTGTTTATTACTAAATTAATGTTATCGTATCTAAAATATATTTAGTTGGGTTAGCTAAATTAAATTGCACTTGTTATAATAAGGTTAGGTAGGTTTTCAAAGTTTCTCTTGGTACAAATTATAAATTTTACATTAATATAAATGAAAAATATATCCTTAAACGTATAAGAGAAAATTTTAGAAAGGACTTAATTTTAGATGAGTTCTTGCTAATTGTCCAGTTTTACCTAATCGGCACGACTATATATATATATATATATATATATATATATATATATATATATATATATATATATATATATATATATATATATATGTCGTGCGATTAGGTAAAAATGGTCAATTACAAGAACTCATTTAAATTTTAGTCTTTTCTAAAAATTTCTCTTATACGTTAAAGAATATTTTTTTTCATTTATATTAATGTAAAATTATAATTTTGTACCAAGAAAACCGAAAACCTACCTAACCTTTACAACAAGCTCAATTTAATTTAGCCTAACCCAACTAAATATATTTTAGATACGTTAACATTAATTTAATAATATACAAACACAATTAAAATATTTTTTCTTTAGGTTCAGAATGATTTGGCGAAATTATTGCATACACCAAATTTTCACTTGTCTTATATGGCAGGTACGTTGCTATTTAAAAAATAGCAAGTTTTACCTAATCGGCACGAGATATATATATATATATATATATATATATATATATTAAATATTATATAAAGAGGGCACGGGTAACCCGAATTCAAACAGGGTTACCACCCCAAACCTTTTGGGTCCCCCTCCCCGACGTTTTTTCCCCAAGGCAGGGGTTTTAAGTTTTCCCCCACCCCGATGCACGACAAACTAGAGATTTTTTTAATGATGCAGGGGGGGGAAGAAAATGTCCTCCTGCCCGAAACTGGCCCCCTTGGCAT
>WNWK01014080.1:0-20771 GCA_009830355.1 Cherax destructor
ACACTGAACCGTAGCAGGTAGACTATACCTGTACTGTGAGGTAGACATACACTGTACCGTGACAGGTAGACATACACTGTACCGTGAGGTAAACTATACACTGTACCGTGACAGGTAGACATACACTGTACCTTGAGGTAGTCTATACACTGTACCGTGGCAGGTAAACTATACACTGTACCGTGGCAGGTAGACATACACTGTACCGTGCAGGTAGACATACACTGTACCGTGCAGGTAGACTATACACTGTACCGTGTCAGGTAGACTATACACTGTACCGTGACAGGTAGACTATACACTGTACCGTGGTAGGTAGACGTCGCTGTCACTGTACCGTGAGGTAGACGTACACTGTACCGTGGAGGAGACAGTACACTGTACCGTGCAGGTAGACTAGTACACTGTACCGTGGAGGTAGACATACACTGTACCGTGACAGGTAGACATACACTGTACCGTGGTAGGTAGACTGTACGTGTCACTGTACCGTGGTAGGTAGACGTACACTGTACCGTGGTAGGTAGACAGTACACTGTACGTGAGGTAACAGTACACTGTACCGTGGTAGGTAGACAGTACACTGTACCGTGGAGGTAGACATACACTGTACCGTGGTAGGTAGACATACACTGTACCGTGGAAGGTAGACAGTACACTGTACCGTGGTAGACGTACACTGTACCGTGGTAGGTAGACAGTACACTGTACCGTGGCAGGTAGCAACTGTCGTGCGTGATCACTGTACCGTGGTAGGTAGACAGTACACTGTACCGTGGTAGGTAGACAGTACACTGTACCGTAGGTAGGTACACAGTACACGTACCGTGGTAGGTAGACTAGTACACTGTACGTCAGTAGAATACACTGTACGGGTAGACTATACACTGTACCGTGACAGTAGACTATACACTGTACCGTGCAGGTAGACTATACACTGTACCGTGCAGGTAGACTATACACTGTACCGTGAGGTAGACTATACACTGTACCGTGCAGGTAGACTATACACTGTACCGTGGTCACGTAGGTAACTATACACTGTACCGTGGCAGGTAGACTATACACTGTACCGTGCAGGTAGACTATACACTGTACCGTGACAGGTAGACTATACACTGTACCGTGACAGGTAGACTATACACTGTACCGTGACAGGTAACTATACACTGTACCGTGACAGGTAGACTATACACTGTACCGTGACAGGTAGACTATACATGTACCGTGGCGGTAGACTATACACTGTACCGTGACAGGTAGACTAACACTGTACCGTGCAGGTAGACTTAACTGTACTGACAGTGCATCACTGTACCGGACAGGTAGACTACACTGTACCTAAGGTAGACATACATGACCGTGACAGGTGATAATACTGCATACATACACTGTACCGTGGGCAAATACGGAGTGACGTCGCTGTCACTGTACCGTGGTAGGTACGTACACTGTACCGTGGTAGGTAGACAGTACACTGTACCGTGGAGGTAGACGTCACTGTACGTAGTAGTGACAGTACGCTGTCCGTGGTAGGTAGATAGTAATTGAACCGTAGCAAGGTAGACTATACACTGTACCGTGACAGGTAGACTATACACTGTACCGTGACAGGTAGACTATACACTGTACCGTGACATGTAGACTATACACTGTACCGTGACAGGTAGACTATAACTGTACCGTGACAGGTAGACTATACACTGTACCGTGACATGTAGACTATACACTCTACCGTGACGGTAGACTATACACTGTACAGTGTCAGGTAGACTATACACTGTACCGTGACAGTGACTATACACTGTCCTACACGTAGACTATACGCTGTACCTTGCGGTAGACTATACACTGTACCGTGGCAGGTAGACATACCTGTCTGACAGGTAAACTATACACTGTACCGTGACGGTAACATACACTGTACCGTGACAGGTAGACTATACACTGTACCGTGACAGGTAGACTATACACTGTACCGTGACGTAGACTATACACTGTACCGTGAAGGTAGACTATACACTGTACCGTGCAGGTAACTATCAATGTACCGTGACAGGTGATATACACTGTCCGTGACAGGTAGACTACACTGTACCGTGACAGGTGACTATAACTGTACCGTGACGGTAACTATCACTGTACCGTGAAGGTAGACTACACTGTACTGGACAGGTAATATACACTGTACCGTGACAGTGACTATACACTGTACCGTGACAGGTAGACATCAATGTACCGTGACAGTAACTATACACTGTACCGTGACGGTAGACTATACACTGTACCGTGACAGGTAGACTATACACTGTACCGTGAAAGGTAGACTATACACTGTACCGTGAGGGGTCATACTCTGTATCAAAATATATATGTACCGATATGGCAGTGTAATAAAATAACCCTCCTGATTAAATTGTTCACGTGGTAAAGAATAAAGAATGTGTATAAATAAGAATAAAGAATGTGTATAAATAAGAATAAAGAATGTATAAATAAGAATAAAGAATTGTATAAATAGAATAAGAATGTATAAATAAGAATAAAGAATGTGTATAAATAAGAATAAAGAATGTGTATAAATAAGAATAAAGAATGTGTATAAATAAGAATAAAGAATGTGTATAAATAAGAATAAAGAATGTGTATAAATAAGAATAAAGAATGTGTATAAATAAGAATAAAGAATGAATATAATTTTTGGGATGAGCTTAGAAATTAACTTTATCATTATTATTATTGATGTCATTGTGGTTATTATTATTATTACTACTATTATTAATATTTTTACTGTCGCTGTTACTATTGATGTTAATATTGTGGTTATTATTATTTAACTGATACTGTAAAACATTTCCACCCTTTTCCTCTCTGCAACTGTAAACATGGTCAGAGTAACTTGGTACATAAACAGTTCATCTGTAAATGATGTGCAAATATCCCTATTACTGTAAAAGATAGAAATTAACTAAAGAAATGTATTGGAAGTGTGACCATTCTCGCATGTTGATTTTCTATGATTTGTGGTTCCAATATGTTTTCACTAAAATTTTTGTTTATCTGTAATATAGTGTATAAAGTTATTTTTTTTATGTGTCTGATTATTTTTCTAGTATTAGTATTCACTATAATAATTATTGTGAGTAGAAATAAGGTTTATAAAGATGAGTTGAGCTCCTCTTGGAGAAGTTTTGTAAAGAGTTTGTGTACACGGGTTGGAGTGCTGTTCAAACGGTGGAGGGAAACATGTGGGCAACTTTCTGTAACCAAAGCCCCACTCTCTCGCACCTTTGTCGGCTTAAGCAGCCTTTTTTAACTACGCATATCTATTAACCTGCTGCTAACAAGTTTAGCAGCAACCAAGCACCCACCCCTCCCTAAAGAATCAGTAGAAGTTTACGGGTTGGCCAAACCAGGCACCCCTGAAGTGATGCCTAAGTTAGCAGATTCAACCAGATATACGCAGGAAAGATAGTTATTAGACCTTGAAAACTCGTCCTGGAGGATCAGACCAGCTTGTAATCTGGGATTCGGAAGATCTCAGTAGCAGCATTGAACCGTGGGAAGTAACACCAGACAGTATGTTAAGGCAAGGCAGTTTCCTTGGGAACTATGGGGTGGTAGTTCTAGTATCGGTTAAGAATGGTCTAAAATATTGTGGATAATCCTAAAATTTTGTATGTATTTGATGCTGGTGACTTATTTGTTGCTGATGCCAAACTCAGATTCCCTTGTAATGTATGCCTGTATTAAATGGTAAGTTGTTTTATATGGGTGTTTTACTTCCCTCTTTGAGCCATGTATTTAGGGTCCATTGTTCAGAGACTAAGTTAAATAGTATATTGATACTTTTTTTCTGGAGAGAGTCAAGCCTCTAATAAGATGCCTTCTGCTCAATTTTCAGGTCAAGCCAGGCTGAGCCAGTACTTACCAGGACTACTATCTTGTTATTGCTATCCTGTATTATTGGTTTAGCGCTTCTATTTGATTATAATAATAATATCCTGTATTATTTCTCACTGGGTTTTTCCTGCTCTAACCCAAAATTCCGTGTCTCCCTCTTATCCTATGACTTTAGCTACTTTTAGCTCTTCCACTGTTAAACGAGCAGGTGGTGGCAGTATATTTCTTAGAGAATACCTTCTTTTCTCTCAATTTCTAGTAATTTTCCCTTTTTATTTTTTTCATCTACATTTTCATACTTTTGTCCATTCCAAGTTTCTACCTGAGGGAACAGACAATATGGCATCGTTTGGTGCTCTGTCGACCCTAGGGTGGGAGCTGTCTTTCAGCAGGATGACCACACACTGTACCGTGGCAGGTACAACATATACTGTACCGTGGAAGTGTATAACATACACTGTTACCCGTGGCAGGTACAACATACATTACCGTGGCAGGGTACCCCCCAAAATACACTACCGTGGCGGTACAACATACACTGTACCGTGGCAGGTACAACATACACTGTACCGTGGCAGGTACAACATCACTGTACCGTGGCAGGGTACAACATACCGACCTGTACACCGTGGCAGGTACAACATACACTGTACCGTGGCGGGTACAACATACACTGTACCGTGGCGGTACAACATACACTGTACCGTGGCGGTGCAACATACACTGTACCGTGGCAGGGGACAACATACACTGTACCGTGGCGGGTACAAGCATACACTGTACCGTGGCAGGTACAACATACACTGTACCGTGGCAGGTATCAACATACACTGTACCGTGGCAGGTACAACATACACTGTACCGTGGCAGGTACAACATACACTGTCCGTGGTCAGGTACAACATACACTGTACCGTGCAGGTACAACATACACTGTACCGTGGCAGGTACAACATACACTGTACCGTGGCAGGTACAACATACACTGTACCGTGGCAGGTACAACATACACTGTACCGTGGCAGGTACAACATACACTGTACCGTGGCAGGTACAACATACACTGTACCTGGCAGGGGACAACATAAACTGTGACCGTGGCAGTTACAACATACACTGTACCGTGGCAGGTCAACATACACTGTACCGTGGCAGGGGACAACATACACTGTGCCGTGGCGGGTACAACATACACTGTACCGTGGCAGGTACAACATACACTGTACCGTGGCAGGGGACAACATACACTGTACCGTGGCAGGTACAACATACACTGTACCGTGGCAGGTACAACATACACTGTACCGTGGCAGGTACAAAATACACTGTACCGTGGCAGGTACAGCATACACTGTACCGTGGCAGGTACAACATACACTGTACCGTGGTAGGTACAACATACACTGTACCGTGGCAGGTACAACATACACTGTACCGTGGAGTACACATAAACTGTAGCGTGGCATGTACAACATACACTGTACCGTGGCAGGTACAACATACACTGTACCATGGCAAGTACAACATACACTGTACCGTGGCAGGTACAACATACACTGTACCGTGGCAGGTACAACATACACTGTACCGTGGCAGGTACAACATACACTGTACCGTGGCAGGTACAACATACACTGTACCGTGGCAGGTACAACATACACTACCGTGGCAGGTACAACATACACTGTACCGTGGCAGGTACAACATACACTTTACCGTGGCAGGTACAACATACACTGTACCGTGGCAGGTACAACATACACTGTACCGTGGGTACAACACAACTGTACCGTGGCAGGTACAACATACACTGTACCGTTACAAGTACAACATACACTGTACCGTGGCAGGTACAAATACACTGTACCGTGGCAGGTACAACATACACTGTAGCCGTGGCAGTCAACATACACTGTACCGTGGCAGGTACATCATACACTGTACCGTGGCAGGTACAACATACACTGTACCGTGGCAGGTACAACATATACTGTACCGTGGCAGGTACCAGATACACTGTACCGTGGCAGGTACAACATACACTGTACCGTGACAGGTACAACATACACTACCGTGGCAGGTCACATACACTGTACCGTGCAGGTACAACATACACTACCGTAGCAGGTACAACATACACTGTACCGTGGCAGGTACAACATACACTACCGTGGCAGGTATAACATACACGTACCGTGGCAGGTGCAACATACACTGTACCGTTGCAGGTATAACATACACTGTACCGTGGCAGGTACAACATACACCTGTACCGTGGAGGTACAACATAACTACCGTGGCAGGTACAACATACACTGTACCATGGCAAGTACAACATACAATGTACCGTGGCAGGTACAACATACACTGTACCGTGGCAGGTACAACATACACTGTACCGCAGGTACAACATACACTTACCGTGGCAGGTACAACATACACTGTACCATGGACTAACATACACTGTACCGTGGCAGGTAAACATACACTGTACCGTGCAGGTACAACATAACTGTACCGTGGCAGGTACAACATACACTGTACCGTGGCAGATACAACATACACTGTACCGTGGCAGGTACATCATACACTGTACCGTAACAGGTACAACATACACTACCGTGGCAGGTACAACATATACTGTACCGTGGCAGGTACAACATAAACTGTACCGTGGCAGGTACAACATACACTGTACCGTGGAAGGTACAACATACACTACCGTGGCAGGTACAACATACACTGTACCGTGGCAGGTACAACACTCACTACCGTGGCAGGTATAACATACACTACCGTGGCAGGTATAACATACACTGTACCGTGGAAGGTACAACATACACTGTACCGTGGCAGGTACAACACACTGTACCGTTGCAGGTACAACACACTGTACTGTGGCAGGTACAACACACTGTACCGTGGCAGGTACAACACACTGTACCGTGGCAGGTACAACACACTTTATCGTGGCAGGTACAACACACTGTACCGTGGCAGGTACAACGCACTGTACCGTGGCAGGTACAACGCACTGTACCGTGGCAGGTACAACGCACTGTACCGTGGCAGGTACAACTTACACTGTACCGTGGTAGGTACAACATACACTGTACCGTGGTAGGTACAACATAAACTGTACCGTGGTAGGTACAACATACACTGTACCGTGGCAGGTACAACATACACTGTACCGTGGCATGTACAACATAAACTGTAGCGTGGCAGGTATCAGCATACACTGTACCGTGGCAGGTACAACATACACTGTACCGTGGTAGGTACAACATACACTGTACCGTGGCAGGTACAACATACACTGTACCGTGGCAGGTACAACATAAACTGTAGCGTGGCATGTACAACATACACTGTACCGTGGCAGGTATAACATACACTGTACCATGGCAGGTACAACATACACTGTACCGTGGCAGGTACAACATACACTGTACCGTGGCAGGTACAACATACACTGTACCGTGGCAGGTACAACATTCACTGTACCGTGGCAGGTACAACATACACTGTACCGTGGCAGGTACAACATACACTACCGTGGCAGGTACAACATACACTGTACCGTGGCAGGTACAACATACACTTTACCGTGGCAGGTACAACATACACTGTATCGTGGCAGGTACAACATACACTATACCGTGGCAGGTACAACATACACTGTACCGTTACAAGTACAACATACACTGTACCGTGGCAGGTACAACATACACTGTACCGTGGCAGGTACAACATACACTGTACCGTGGCAGGTACAACATACACTGTACCGTGGCAGGTACATCATACACTGTACCGTGGCAGGTACAACATACACTGTACCATGGCAGGTACAACATATACTGTACCGTGGCAGGTACCAGATACACTGTACCGTGGCAGGTACAACATACACTGTACCGTGACAGGTACAACATACACTACCGTGGCAGGTACAATATACACTGTACCGTGACAGGTACAACATACACTACCGTAGCAGGTACAACATACACTGTACCGTGGCAGGTACAACATACACTACCGTGGCAGGTATAACATACACTACCGTGGCAGGTACAACATACACTGTACCGTTGCAGGTACAACATACACTGTACTGTGGCAGGTACAACATACACTGTACCGTGGCAGGTACAACATACACTACCGTGGCAGGTACAACATACACTGTACCATGGCAAGTACAACATACACTGTACCGTGGCAGGTACAACATACACTGTACCGTGGTAGGTACAACATACACTGTACCGTGGCAGGTACAACATACACTACCGTGGCAGGTACAACATACACTGTACCATGGCAAGTACAACATACAATGTACCGTGGCAGGTACAACATACACTGTACCGTGGCAGGTACAACATATGTGGTATTTTCTACCCTATCTGGGGTACCAGCAGCATTGTTTCTGGCTCACATAGCAAGTCGAGAGTGTCTTACTTCAGCCCAGAGCGCCAATGTAAAAGCTTGCTGTGTGAGTTCTTCGGTGAAAGCGCATTTCTACAAGACTCAGCAGTCAACGACCAGGAATATATTCTCTCCACCTATACCCGTCGTTCATTCATCATTAGACTCTATTCTATTATAGATATTCGTGTGTGTGAGACATTTAAGCAGTGAATTTTCTTAGTGAAATTTAAAGACTTGTGTTTCAGTTTCGTGTAAATTTATTTCGAATACTTTTTCAGTATTCAATGTATTCCGTGTCTCATTTTTATCTATGTTCCTTGTGTAAACTCGTACACATGAAGTATGTACTTGTGTATAAATTTTCTTGTCCTTGAGTGCAGTATTTGATTTATTTGTTATTATTGCAGTGTGCATTAAGTCCCAGTCCCTTCATTTTTTTTTCCCCAGTGCATTCCCTTGTGTTTTTATGCAGTGTCTGTGAATAGTTCCTTATTGTTTATGCCCCAGTGTTCCTAGTTGCATATTTCATTTTCCTGTGTTCCATTCAGTGTGTCCCATTTATTTTTGTGCCAGTATCTCACCTGTTTTAGTTCAACAGACAGTTTATATTTTTGTGTCAACCTGTGCCTCATTTTTTTTAAATTTTTGCAGAACCTGTTCATTGAATATATATTTTGTCTGAAGCAGCAAGAACTATCTCTCTATACATATTTTTAAATGCAAGATCTTATTGCATAAACTATCACATTCACTGACTGAATCTTGTTGTGTTGTGTATTCTCCTGCAAAACTGTAAGTTTTTTTTCAACCCTTATTTCAATTTGTGTATTATTGTCTTTGTGTTGATCTTAATAAACACGCACTTAGCATCATGTTAACTGGGATGTTCGTTTTCTTGCCAAGCAGACAAAATCTGCTTCGCAAATGAGTTGGCTTGTCTTGACATGACACTCTGCACAAACCAGTGCATCCGGAAGAGAGGGAGCTGGAGCCGGAGCTGGAGCCGGAAGTGGAGCCGGAGCTGGAGCCGGAGGCGGAGTAATCGGAGTCGGAGTCGGAACTCCAGTTACAATTTCAGGAGGAGTAGACTGTACAGGATAAGGTTCAAGTGGAGGTGCATACTTGTAGTAGGAACCCTGGGCATACTGAGGCTGTAACAAAGACGGATATTGTTGAAATACTCACATGTGTGAAATATGAATTATTGTTGAAAACTTTTGCTGTAAATAATTACGTTTATCATGTCCATTACTTTTTTCTGTTTGCTATTTTTTTTATGAAGGATAATTTATGTTATCCAGCGATCCAAGCTACGTGAACTACGACTGCATTGTTTGCAGTGCAAAGATCAAAGACTTACTTTAACTTTCAATTTTGCACGGATATTGAATCCCAAGAAAAATTTTCCCTAGACTCTAATACACCCTCAATTTTCTTAACTCTATTGGTAAGGATCTGTACAAAGTTAATGGGATAATAACAACTTTGTAAACTGCTCAGAGGCTAGGAGAGGACGTCGGATGTAGGGGTATTTTTTTCCTCGGAATCGTCACACTAAGGTGCTCAGGAAAATGGTTGGCATCCCTTGAAGAAAAAAAGAAAGGCTTTCAAGGGAAGAATCAAATTTCTTTTCCTGCCAATCATTTTATCATTTAAATATTGTTTGTAAGTACACACTTTTATATAGTGCATCAGTATGTTAAAACGGATTATGAATATCTTTCAGTTCTCATAAAACAGATGGGAACCGGGTATGCATCGTGAATTTCCTCTCCCGCACGTGTAGATGTTCATTACCTTTGTAACTTGGTTATGATTATGACCAGATCTACCTGGAATTCATTACCTTTGTAACTTGTTCAGCTATCAAAACTTTGTGGTCAAGTCCCTGGACCCATTATGTACCTCTAATCTTTTGACTACCGCCCACAAGATGGGTATGGGGTGCATAATAAAGATATTAAACTAACTCTTCCCCTCTCTCGACCCTTGGAGTTAATGAAAAATGAATCTCCAGAATTATTCTTGGCTGTCCCAAAACTACAAAGGTTCTTAATATGAGGAAGGAGCTTGGTATTACTAGTATCAGTTATAGGATTGTTGAGATTAACACTGTACTTGGTATTAGAATGTTAAAAAATGAACCAGACACTGTCACAATGCATCTTACTAAATGTCTAGAAGTAAATACAGACAAATCTAAATGGATTGTGAAAACGTGCAATTACATTAAGTTTTATAACCTGCATGAACTGTATCACTGTAGACAACAAGAGCATTTCACCCCCAATGGAAGGTGTGTTCATTTAATATCACATACCTGCAAGCCCCTCCCAAGCTCATTGCTAGTAATCCCTTCCTTAAATCACTTGTTAAGCAACTGCTCAGGAAGAAATTTCTCGCCTAGCTGGTATTAATAAGTTATCACAAGTTATATACACTGATGGATCTAAACAGGAGTCTTCTGGCAGGGCTGCATCTGCTCTTGTTGCCACCTCCCTAGTTAAGAACGATAATAAACTTGTTGAACTAGGCATAAGAATTAACAACTGGGCGTCTACACTGCAAACTGAATTGTTTGCAATCCTAATGGCACTAAAGCTAACTTATGACACTGAGCTTGACTGATTCTATGTCATCACTGAAGGCTCTTGACTCATATAATGACTCCAACAACATACTCATTGGAGAAGCCAGGTATAGATACTCAAAAATCCGGGACAAAGGAATTAATGTACAATTGCTAAGGATCTATCACATGCTTTTAATATCTTATGGAGAGGGAGCATGGACACTGGGATCGTCCCGCAGCTACTAAAAACAACAGCCATAGCCCCGCTCCACAAAGGGGGCAGTAAAGCAATAGCAAAGAACTACAGACCAATTGCACTAACGTCCCATATCACAAAAATCTTTGAAAGGGTTCTAAGAAGCAAGATCGCCACCCATCTTGATACCCATCAATTGCACAACCCAGGACAGCATGGGTTTAGAGCAGGCCGCTCCTGTCTGTCCCAACTACTGGACCACTACGACAAGGTCCTGGATGCTCTAGAAGACAAACAAAATGCAGATGTTATATACACAGACTTTGCAAAAGCCTTTAACAAGTGTGACCATGGTGTAATAGCACACACAATGCGTGATAAAGGAATAACAGGAAAAGTTGGTAGATGGATCTATAATTTCCTAACATGTAGAACACAAAGAGTAGTAGTCAACAGAGTAAAGTCTGGGGCAGCTACTGTGAAAAGCTCTGTTCCACAAGGCACAGTACTTGCTCCCATCCGATTCCTCATCCTCATATCAGATATTGACAGGGATATAAGCCACAGTGCTGTGTCTTCCTTTGCAGATGACACCCGAATCTGTATGACAGTGTCCACCGTTGAAGACACGGCTAGACTCCAAGCAGACATAAACCAAATCTTTAAATGGGCTGCGGAAAACAATATGAAGTTCAATGATGAGAAATTTCAATTACTCAGATACGGAAAATGTGAAGAAATTAAAATCTCATCGGAGTACAAAACTAATTCCAACCACACAATAGAGCGAAAAACTAATGTCAAAGACCTGGGAGTGATCATGTCAGAGGATCTCACCTTCAAGGACCATAACAAAGTAGCAATTGCATCTGCTCGAAAAATGACAGGATGGATAATGAGAACCTTCAAAACCAGGGATGCCAAGCCCATGTTGACACTTTACAGATCGCTTGTTCTATCTAGGCTGGAATATTGCTGCACACTAACTGCACCTTTCAAGGCGGGTGAAATTGCTGACCTTGAAAATGTGCAGAGAACCTTCACCGCACGCATAAGTGCGATAAACCACCTCAACTACTGGGAACGCTTGAATTTCCTAATCCTGTACTCTCTAGAACGCAGGCGGGAGAGATACATTATTATATACACATGGAAAATTCTCGAGGGCTTAGTACCAAACTTGCACACAAAAATCACTCCCTACGAAAGCAAAAGACTCGGCAGGCGATGTAACATCCACCCAATGAAGAGTAGGGGTGCCACTAGCACGTTGAGGGACAACACAATAAGTGTCAGGGGCCCAAGATTGTTCAACTGCCTCTCAGCATACATCAGGGGGATTACCAACAAACCCCTGGCTGTCTTCAAGCAGGCACTGGACAGGCACCTAAAGTCGGTACCTGACCAGCCGGGCTGTGGTTCGTACGTTGGACTGCGTGCGGCCAGCAGTAACAGCCTGGTTGATCAGGCTCTGGTCCAACAGGAGGCCTGGTCACGGACCGGGCCGCGGGGGCGTTGACCCCTGGAATTCTCTCCAGGTAGACTCCAGGTAGCAGGTAGATCCATCACACATTGGATTACTCCTTCATGATAAAGTTGTTATGTTAGACAGAAGGAGAATGTAGAATATAACTTTGGTATATCTGTGTCTAGCATTAGGAATAATATTAGGAGAGAAGTAAATATTGAAAATGATTGTTATAGGAATGCAGTTAGAAGCCTGAGTAGATCTATAACTCACTTTGATAACATGAACGTAGATAAGTATGTTTATGCAGCAACTTGCAATGTGAACAGACTGACTGATGTTGTAGTGGCCAGGCTTAGGCTTGGCTACTATTACTTCTGGCAGTTTGGGAGACACACAGAGGATGATCAAACTAAATGCAAATTATGTGAACAGGCACATGGTCACTGTTTTGAACACTATGTGCTTACTTGTCCACTTATTGAGGAATACAGAGATAGACAGTATAATAACTTATGTGACATGTCAAGATATCTTATTAATGAAAATAAGATACCAGATATACTAAGCAAATTTCCTAAATTTGCTTGTAACAGATAAGTGAACTGTTAACCCTTTTGGGGCCTAGTTCCTGGGCCTTTTGTGTATCCATATGCTCTTGCGCTACCGTCCACAGGATGGATATGGGGTGCACAATAAACTAGCCACTTCGGTGGCAAAATCTAATCCCGCAGAGATGCAGGAATAGATAACTGGAAACGCTTTTGTATCTAGTAGTGACGATGAGGCTGTGTCTTGTCTCTCCAGACTGGAACCCAGTTCTTTGAAGATGCCTTCCCATTGTTTACCTAAGCGTTCAGAGTTTTCGATTTCGCTGGTCAGTGTATTTTAATTTGCACAAATACCCATACTTGTAGCGTCTTCAGTGTCATCAGCAATACTAGCCTACTGACTAAACTACGACCAGCCGGAGATCTAACCCTAGTTATCTACCCAGCCTCTCGGGAAGCTAGCTAAATTCTCTACGGCTTAGGTGTCCAGTAAGTTCACTGGAAATGCCACTACTAACTCCTACTACTAATATATCTACTACTACTACTGCTACTACTACTACTACTACTAATACTATTACTAAGACCTGGCTATTGTTCCATTCACTCAAACCTACACATTTCTTTGTAATTTCTCATACACTGATTAGAATAACTGTATTTGTGTATACCTGAAAAAACTTACTTACTAAAATACACATTCATGCAGATCTCTAAATGTAGGCTACTTCTAAAATCTTGATGTGATAATACAGTACCGTCATACAAACATCATACACTGTACTGTGGTAGGTACAACATACACACAATGCCACGACAAGTATGTCATACACAGTACAGAGGCGAGTAGACCATACACTGCAGTGGCAAGTAAACATACACAGTAGTGACCAGTAGACCATATCTTGCAGCGACAAGTAGACATACACTGGAGTTTTAAGGAGACCATACACTGCAGTGACAAGCAGACCATACCTTTCAACGACAAGTAGACATCCACTGCAGTGACAAATAGGCCATACCTTGCAATGGCAAGTATACATACACTGCAGTGACAAGACCATAGCCTGCAGTGACAAGTAGACATACCTTGCAGTGACAAGTAGACCATACGTTACAGTGACAAGCAGACATACTCTGCAGTGACATGTAGACCATACGTTACAGTGACAAGTAGACCATACGTTACAGTGACAAGTAGACCATACGTTACAGTGACAAGTAGACCATACGTTACAGTGACAAGTAGAACATACGTTACAGTGACAAGTAGACCATACGTTACAGTGACAAGTAGACCATACGTTACAGTGACAAGTAGACCATACGTTAGTGACAAGTAGACCATACGTTACAGTGACAAGTAGACCATACGTTACAGTGACAAGTAGACCATACGTTACAGTGACAAGTAGACCATACGTTAGTGACAAGTAGACCATACGTTACAGTGACAAGTTGACCATACGTTACAGTGACAAGTAGACAATACCTTGCAGTGACAAGTAGACCATATTTTGCAGTGACAAGTAGACCATATTTTGCAGTGACAAGTAGACCATATTTTGCAGTGACAAGTAGACCATATTTTGCAGCGACAAGTAGACTATACACTGCAGTGACAAGTAGATCATACCTTGCAGCGATAAGTAGATATACAGAGAAGTGACAAGAAGACCATACGATACAGTGACAAGTAAGCCATAGGATACAGTGACAAGTAGACGATACGATAGAGACAAGTAGGCCATATTTTGCAGTGACAAGTAGACCATACCTTGCAGTGGCAAGTAGACCATACCTTACAGTGACAAATAGGCATACACTGCAGTGACAAGTGTGAAAAGTTGACATATACTGCAGTGACAAGGAGACTCTACATTGCAGTGACAAGGAGACTATACATTGCAGTGACAAGGAGACTATACATTGCAGTGACAAGGAGATTATACATTGCAGTGACAAGGCGACTATACATTGCAGTGACAAGGAGAAAATACATTGCAGTGACAAGGAGACTATACATTGCAGTGACAAGGAGACTATACATTGCAGTGACAAGGAGACTATACATTGCAGTGACAAGGAGACTATACACTGTATTGTGATAATTTGCTTTACCATTCGAGGAACAAAAGCTAGAAAAACATTTATTTTGATCTAAGTCTGTTAATAAATGAACTTTCTGAAATAGCACAAAATCAAGTGTTTTTTTCTTATACGACTGTAAATAATTCTATATTGAAAAGAACTGTAAAAAAATAGAATGAGAAATATTGAAAACTCGTGTTCAGCTTTTCCTATTTTCACAAGAATAGTGAACCCTTAGTAACTTCACAAAAATAGTGAACCCTTAGTAACTTTGTAGCAGAGCCAACACATTACTGGGAACAATGTTGCATAAAATAAGTGGTATATAGATTCGATACGGATTCTGCTTGTTGACTTTGCCCAGTGCGGTCACAGCAGCTCTGACTTTCGGTTTTCAGTCTCCCTACGATCCCCGTTGGGGAGGGGAATTTATACCTTCATCACGATGAGCTATGCAAATCGTGTCAAGATCAAACCCAACAGTGGCACTGTGAATGATTCATCCAAACTTGCTCTAGCAGTAGCTGTTAAGAGCGTGCTACAGGTGAAGTTCAACACCATATTGACCCTGAAAGAAGCGTTTATTGTCGTGTGCAACGATGATGAAGATGCAGAGAAACTACTCACTACAACAGCCATCACCACTCTATCTGATCGAGGATTTACTGTCATGTCATCTCCAGCTCTCAGAGCAAGGAGGACAGTTTTCCTTAAGAAACTGGATAAGCTTCTCACAGTTCAACCTATCGACGAACTCAAGTCATCCATTGAAGATCAAAACTCATGGGCCACAGTGGAAAGCATCATGAAAATACCTACAGCTTCCTCCATGCTCAAGGTCACGTTTACTGACGTCAACATGGCTGCCACTGCATTAGCCGACGGTCTGGCTGTATATTATTACTTCGTCAGCCCCACCTGCATCGAAGCTGAGAGATTCCACTACATTTCTCACTGTTGGACCTGTTACTCTTATTCACACAACACTAGCGACTGTCCTGTGAAGGAAAAGAAGTTTTGCACTACATGTAGTAGTGAAGGACATGATTTTAGATCATGCACCGCCGCTGCTCCACCAACACCATCTTGCCTCAACTGTAAAAGCAACGATCATCACACACTTGCTGCTAAGTGTCCCACTCGTAAAGACATTCTGAAGAAGACCCAAGAAGCAGCACAGAAAAAGTCATCTTCAAAATCACCCACCTATGCTGCTATTACAAAACTACAAGCTTCCACGCAACCTACTACTACCAACATCGCACCTGCCAGTGACCCAACCACCATCTACTACTGTATGGTCTATGCTCATATGCATAATGTTGCTGTTCCTGGGACATTCAACACCTCCATCAACGAACTCTTCAAATTAAACAACATGCCAGAGTTCAAATTCCCAGATTCTCCAACATCTTCTGTGATACTCAGCAGCAACCAGCAGCCTGTCGTCGTCACTTCAGCGGCTGCACCAACACCACCACTAGCTACTAATGACGTCACGCCAACAACAACTAATGAGAGCTCACCATCACCTCACACCTCTAACAAGAACCAATCAGCTGCCTCCCCGCCAGTGGAGACACAGCCACTCCCCACCAAGAACCAATCACGGACCACCTCTGCCAAGCCCCCGACTCCACCACCACCAGGACCTGTCACTCGTTCTGCGGCCCAAGCTTGCAACCCACCCACTGCTGCTCCTAACACATATACTGACGTTGACAAGGTGCAAACCTTCACAAGTCTTTACTTTGTCACCACCAACCAATATTCCGAGATAATGTATGCCAAGGAACTTCACCAGCGTCTTCGGGATGGAACTGTCAAGTATACCCTTGATCAGGGCACCAACTACTCCTTCTCAGTCATCCTACATGATATTCTACTAGAAGACGAATTCCCTTTTAAAATTGATTACATCACTGGAAAGAAATTCAAGTCTCTTGTGAATGGATCTCCTACTCATCTGACATTAGACATCACTACTTCTCCCGCCTCCGAGACCCAGTAGTCAACTCATCACTGTGCAGTGTGACTGCCTTCTCGACCTTTCCTGCCTGCTCCGCCGCTCTGCCGCCCTGCCGCCCCTGCCGCCCTGCCGCCCTCCTCGCTCCAGTGAGCCAGCACTACCATCCACCACCCCGCTGAGTCATCGCTTACAGTACGTCTGTACCACCTGCTCCACAGTGGTTGGGCCACTGATCTTTCATTCCCTCCTCGCCTACACCATCCCATCCTTTTCCAGAATTTCCATCCTTCCCCATCCTCCTTCCTTCCCCATCTCGTCGATTCTTCGGCCATAAAGATCAAGAGAGAGTGGTATATAATGCCGACAAGAATTAGACACGTACAAAAACTGAGTATTTAACACGTACAACAACTGAGTATCTATATTAAGTAGACCTTTCGATAACTCGTTGATATATCATTGTAATACAGAAGACTGAAGAGGTAGAAGATGAGGTAATCAGTCCCTAAGTCTAAGAGCAGGTGTTCAGTACCGTACTCTTGATGAATCTGAAGTACTGGCAGGAAGCCACAGTTGTTGCACATGTGTCTAATTCTTAAACAGATACAATGTTCTCGTCTAGCGCTAACCTCCTCCGAGACTTTCCTATGTAACATTTGAATTCTTTACCTGATTGACTTCAAATGTTGAACCCTGGTCAGTTATGCACATGCATACATACACAGTTACGCATATATGAATAATAAACATTTATATATTTTGTTGCATTATAATTTTATCACTACCCTCCACTATTCCTTCTGTGTGGACTGAGGGAGAGGAGGCTGGGCTTGCAGAATACGGGGATGCCTTTTCGGGTTTTGAAACGACTAAAACACATCTATTTTAGTTTTATTCTCAGCAGTGGTAGATGCACTTTCTGACACAATTATGAGGGGTACATTCCCTTAGGATGGATTTTGATACAGATATTACCTTTCAGGAATGAACTTCAGGAAAAGCTGTCTTATGTAATCATCAGCTCCTATAGGACGATTGCTTTAGCGTTAAACACACGAAATCTTCTTCACATATCAGTCTGGCTGAGCGAACATGACACTCCTTGCATCCCACTGTATCCACCAAAGAGAACGGGCCGGCCTCACTTGTTCTATTATGATCCGGCTTTTGAGGTGGAGGCACATATTCATAGTGGTAATTATGAATTTGATCAGGCTCCAGAGGTGCTGGCACAGGTGGAGGCAAATAATCACGGGAGGATCCTGCGACTTGTTGGGGCTGAAACAAAGGAAAATGTTTTGTTAAAACATTCTGGTGACACATGGATTATTGTAGTAATCTTTCACTACAAAAACTTATGTTTATGATATCTGTTATTGTATTCCTTTGTTACTTTGCTTTGTCTAAGATAATTGACCAATAAATTATCTACCCATTGGGTGTAACATCAACTAGAATCATAGTTATTACACTAAAAAAATCAATGCTAGACTTACTTTATATATATATATATTCTTCATGGCATGGCTATAACAATTTGAAACATTTTGCAACTGCATGATGTTGTGCATGATGTTATCATGCAACTACTTGATAGCATCATGCAGTTGCTGCAGATTTGTCTGATGTACATCCATGCTGCGAATCTCCCGTACTACCACATCCCAAAGTTTTATACTAAATTCTGTCCTTAACATCTCCATGTCGCATCAAAAGTTGCGATTAGTCAGATCAGACAAGACAACGTTTTTCAATTTTTGAACTGCCCAGTTTGGGCGAGTCTGTGCCCACTGTAGCCTCAGTTTCGTGTTCTTCACTGACAGGAGCTGATGAAGATGCGACGTCAGAAGACACTCCCCATCGTGGGGAGCCACAGCGAGAAAGAAAGAAGAAGATGACACCCTCTACCCAGGGGGCCAATGCCGGGTCACCATTTGGAGAAGACCCGGGCCGGATGTACCGGCGAACATACAACAACAACAACTGACAGGAGTGGAACCCGATGTGATCTTCTGGTGCTGTAGCCCATCAACTTCAAAGTTTGATGTGTTTTGGCTGTTTTTGCTCAAAAACGATCATTCCAGAGTAGCTGATGATTACCTAAGACAGCTTTTCCGGGAGTTCATTCCTGATAGGTAATATCTGTATCAAAATCCATCCTAAGGAAATGCACATCTCATAATTGTGACAGAAAGTGCATCTACCACTGCTTAAAATAAAACTAAAATTGATGTATTTTAGTTGCTGCGCGATCCAAGAAAGGCATCCCAGTATTCTGCAAGCCCAGCCTCCTCTACCTCAGTCCACACAGAAGGAATAGTGGAGGGTAGTCATAAAATTATAATGCAACAAAATATATGTGTTTATTATTCATATATGTTTAATTGTGTATGTGTGTATGTACATATACGCTTTTGCACTTGAGTGTCTTTATATGTAAGATGTGAGAATTTACATATTTTTGTATGATTTTTTGTGAAGATAAGTGTGCGTATGACGTTGAATAGTCTTGTGTCAGTGAATGCATGTATACTTTTGTGAATTAATGAATATGCATTTATATGTGTGTGTATGTCTGTATATGTATGTATGTACTCTTTTTCCATATGTATACACATATATGTGATTGGCATAGTACCTATATATGTGTATCCCTGAATGAATGAGTGTATACCTTTACATATGTATACATATGCATGAATAACCAATTAAGTCAATAACTCAGCGATATTATTGGACGATTCTCACAGTAAACGTAAAAATTAATTACTTAAGCCAGAATTAGTCAGTGTTCAGAGTATCGAAGCAAATTATTAGTTTTTTTTCTGGGAATTAATTCTTTCATTCACATCAGAGGGAAAAAAACAAACCACTGTTAAAGTCCTCAAGTTATTCTCAAAGGAAAGAAATTATACCAGTCAATACTATATATATATATATATATATATATATATATATATATATATATATATATATATATATATATATATATATATATATATATATATATATATATATATATATATATATATATATACCAGTCAATACTATATATATATATATATATATATATATATATATATAATGCTAACACCTGAGGTGCAATGGCGGTTTACCTTACGGGATCCGTTGTGAAGTGGACAGGTTATTCTCTGTCTGAAAGGCTTCCTATATCCTGTTGCCCTAGTACCTTAATAAGTCACTAATACTAGCACCAGTAGCTTAAGAGTCATGAATTAATGCAGGATTTATCGTACGTTCTCTTCACGCACGAGAACACGAGAAGGCACTGGACAGGCACCTAAAGTCAGTACCTGACCAACCGGGCTGTGGTTTGTACGTCAGTTTGCGTGCGGCCGGCAGTAACAGCCTGGTTGATCAGACCCTGATCCACCATCAGGCCTGGTCTCAGACCGAGCCGCGGGGGCGTTAACCCCCGAAACCCCCTCCAGTTAAACTCCAGGACATCCTGACTCTTACGGGACATGGCACCTATGGTGTCATGTTTTAGGCCTAGATAACGGCAACGTCGGTACTACTTACACTTACATTCTTAACTAACCATGAAGCTACATTCTTAG
>WNWK01014080.1:20871-52781 GCA_009830355.1 Cherax destructor
TCCGGGGTAGGTACACTTTTTCCGTGGTGGGTTACACTGTCCGGGGTTAGGTACACTGTCCGGGGTAGGTCACTTCCCGGGTTTTATTTTTCACTGAAACCGTGGAAAGGTACACTGTACCGTTTTAAAAGGTACACTGTATGTGGTGGGGGGGCAACTGTACCGTGGTAGGCCCCACTAAAACCGTGGTAGGTACACTGTATAGGGTAGGTACAGGGGGGACCCGTGGTAGGTACTTTTACCGTTGTGGGAAGGCCCCCCCGTGGTGGTAGACAGTAAAAGTACCGTGGTACGTAGACGGAACTGTACCGTGGTAGGTAGACAATACACTGTAGGGGGGTCCCTGTCTGTGGTGGAAAGACTTTGTCCGTGGTAGGTAAAAAAGTACACTGTGCCGTGGTAGGTAGACAGTACACTGTGCGTGATGGGGGGCAGTCCGGGCCGTGGTGGTAGACTGTCTGTCACTGTACCGTGGTAGGTAGACGTACACTGTATCGTGGTAGGTAGACAGTACACTGTAAATGGCAGGGTACCTGTCCTGGTATGCACACGGGATTCACTTGCCGTGGTAGGCCACTGCCGTGGTGGGTACACTACTGTGGTAGGTGGGCAGTCACTGTACCGTGGTGGTAGATAGTACACTGTACCGTGGTAGGTAGACAGACGCTGTACTGTGGTGAGTAGAACAGTACCTGTACCGTGGTAGGTAGACAGTACACTGTACCGTGGTAGGTGACAGTACACTGTACCGTGGTAGATTTACAGTACACTGTACCGTGGTAGGTAGACAGTACACTGTACCGTAGTAGGTAGACAGTACACTGTACCGTTGGTAAGTAGATAGTACACTGAACCGTAGCAGGTGACTATACAATGTCCGTGACGGGTAGACTATACACTGTACTGTGACAGTTAGACTATACACTGTGCCGTGACGGGTAGACTATACACTGACCGTGACGGTAGACTACACTGTACCGTGACAGGTAGACTATACACTGTACCGTGACAGGTAGACTATACACTGTACAGTGTCTGGTAGACTATACATTGCACCGTGACAGGTAGACCATGCACTGTACCGTGGTAGGTAGACTGTCGCTGTCACTGTACCGGGTGGTGAACAGTACACTGTACCGTGGTAGGTGACGGTACATGTACCGTGGTAGAGGGACAGTACACTGTACCGTAGTAGGTAGACAGTACGCTGTACCGTGGTAGGTAGATAGTAAACTGAACAGGAGACTATACACTATACCGTGACAGGTAGACTATACACTGTACCGTGACGGTAGACTATACACTGTCCTTGACGGGTAGATATCACTGCACCGTGGCGGGTAGACTATACAATGTACCGTGGCGATGACTATACACTGTCCTTGACAGTAGACTATACACTGTACCTTGACAGGTAGACTATACACTGTACCGTGACAAGTTAAACTATACACTGTACCGTGACGGTAGACATATACACTGTGCCGTGACGGTAGACTATCTGTACCGTGACAGGTGACTATACACTATACCGTGACAGGGTAGACTATACACTGTCCGTGACGGGTAGACTATACACTTCCGTGACGGGTAGACTATACACTGTACCGTGACAGATAGACTATACACTGTACCGTGCCGGTGCTGACTAACTGCCGTGACAGGTAGACTATACACTGTACTGTGATAGGTAGACTATACACTGTGCCGTGACAGGTAGACTATACACTGTACTGTGACAGGTAGACTATACACTGACCGTGACAGGGTGACTTACACTCTACCGTGACAGGTAGACTATACACTGTACCGTGTCAGGTAGACTATACACTGTACCGTGACAGGTAGGCTATACACTGTACCTTGACACGTAGACTATACACTGTACCTTGACAGGTAAACTATACACTGTACCGTGACAGGTGATATCACTGTACCGTGACAGGTAGACTATACACTGTACCGTGACAGGTAGACTATACACTGTACCGTGAAAGGTAGACTATACACTATACTGTGACAGGTAAGTAAGTAAGTAAGTTTTTTCAGGTATACACAAATACATTTACATACATTATCATACAGCAGCGGCAGCGGCAGCGGCAACGACAGTGGCACCCAAGCTCTGTTATTTTCTTCTCCAGCCAGAACCCACCAACGCTTCTATGATGGCCTAACTGCGAACTGCGCACTAACGCACCTAGACCCCAGAATGACTCAAGAAACCAACAGTAGACCACCTACTCGAAAAATTATCGATCCAAGTGGAGAGTGAGCAAACCCAAAACACAGCCCGCTGCCAGACGAGCACCCACAACAAGCTCTGAGCAACTTTAGCTTCTACATCCTATCTACAACATCCCCTGTACTACTATGAGACCTAATAACAGAAGAAGCAGCAATAAGAACACAAGAAATCACCAAGATCTCGACTATTTCATTTGCCTACCCAGCAGGACGCCGTGCATCCCACCCACCCCACCACCACCCCAGGCAACATGTCAACAAACACAATGGCTGACTCTCCTCTCCCTCACCCTACTCAACCACCACCCATGACGACGGACAGCAACAACACCAATCATGACTGAATCTCCCTCAAACAACACTGCCTTCAAAGGATTTGACCCATCTGAATTGATCTCAGGTATGACAAATGATCCTGTCACTCTTAAGTCATACATCACCACCTTAACTGAGGAAAACAGGAATCTTCGTACAACACTATCTAAGCATGAAACAAAGTTAGCCCACCAGAAAGCAAGATCCTGCTTTGAGCAGAAGTTTACATCAGCTGGAATGGCTGATTTTGGAAAGACCCTCAATCAGTCATAGCCAGCCATACAGACCAAATACACATCCCTAAACACGAAGGTTGAAGATGCTGTCAAGAACTGGAAAACCATGGATACTCAGCTGACCGACTATTTTCTAACCAAGAAGATAAAAATGAGCAAGATAAGTTATCCAGCGCGGTAATAATTAGCAGTGCACTCTTTCCAAGTGGCATAAACCATACCAACTGCAAAGATGCTGCTCTTCAGACCATAAAAGATCCTTAAATTTAGTAGTACCAGCATCAGAAATAACAGAATCACGTTTACTTGGCACACAAGGTAAAAAAGAGTGTTATGCTTAGATTTCACGATAGACAGTAAAACAGATCTTATTAAAACATCAATTAAGAAAAAAGATCTCTTTGTAAATGAATGCCTCACAAAAAACGTCAGAACCTCCTATACAGAGTAAGAAAGCAAACGTGAGAATAATGACAAAATCCACCAGTGCTTCACCCGAAGGGAAAATCCTAGTTAAGAAAACAAATGTAGGCCTGTTATTATATCACGAATGAAAATGAACTGTCCACATTCCTTGAGATGCTAATCTTACAGAGACTGAATAATATCAATGACCTAATCCTTAGTCTGCGTTAGTGCAACAGTTGTATTAGTAACTGCAACGCACAATCTTACATTTCTCCCAAAACTGATTATATATTAATGTAATTAACTTCTTTTTTGTTCTAATAATCTGCTACCTCACTATATTAAATTTCCCACTAAATATAATTGTACATCCTATTTTACTATATATTTATCTTTTAACGTCTCTGTAACCATTTACTTTTATTTTTTTTTTTAATACAAATTATCATTACCTTTTCCCAACCCAATCTATTTACAATATTAGTAATTACTTTTTACTTGAAATTTAATTACAACTTTTTCACTATTGTTTTTCTTTTTATATTTTTATTATCAAACAATTACCTCATTGTGTATGTGACTTAGTTTTTTTTTTCTTATAAGCTATTACCAAATAAGTACAATTTTACTCATACTTTCAAATCCTTTTTACCAAAAAGCAAATTCCAGTCACTTTATTTATTAATTGTACTCTTATATTCAAACAACTACCTCATTGTGTATATGACTTACTTTATATTTCCTTTATAAGTAACTACCTGATAAGTGCAATCATTTACTTATATTTTATAAATACTGTTTACCATTAGCCAACTTTAGTCAACTTTCAGTCACTTTATTTGCAATTGTATTCATATATTCTAACAACTACCTCATTGTATAGGGACTTACTTAATATTTCCTTTATAAGCAACTACCTGATAAGTGCAATCATTTACTTATATCTTATAAATACCTTTTACCATTAGCCAACTTCAGTCACTTTATTAACTTCAATTTAATCAAAACTACTTTTAATATTAGTCAAATCTATTTTAACTTCTAGTTCAATAGCCTTTGCATTCATTAACCTCTTATTGCCTTTCATATACTAAAGTTTCAACCAGTGCCACATTGAATCAAAAATTTTTTTTTCCATACCAATTTAATACTAGTCATTGAAGTTGTTCTAACCATTCATTAGACAGTTAAATTAGTATATCATTAACATTTTTCAAATATCCTATATCACTGTAAAAATTCCTGAAAACCCGCACATAATTGTGTTAATCCATTAGCAAGTAAGACTTTAATCTAATACCATATCATTAAGTTATCATAATCTATTGTTCCCAAGTCTAGTTATAGAATCACATTAATCCATATGATTACAGGCATGATCCTGATATCAACCTATTATTAAATGACTTACATGACTCCAACAGCAATTGTAACTATTACACAGCTGATCAAGCAAAGACATTACTCAGAGCCAACAATAACTTAACTATCTTCAATTACAATGTTAGATCGTTGAGCAAACATTATGATGACCTCACAGCACTACTCCAATCCCTACAGTCCAATATGTCAATCATCACACTCACTGAGACCTGGCTAAAGCCTGATACTACAGGTTCTATGCCATCCCAGGTTACACAGCCATTCACAACTGTAGGACAGACCAGCGAGGGTGGAACAGCAATATATTATACAGATCAACTCGTTGTATGGGAATTCTTAGTACAAAAGGGGTGAACATGGAAATATATTATAGCTAAATTTAAATCAAAAGACCTGCAAAAACCCCTCACAGTGATAAACATCTACAGATTACCACAGTCAAACATCCGCCACTTTAGTGAAAAACTAGGAAACCTGATAATCGATTCACGCCTTAACAAAGATCATTTGCTGCTCACAGGAGATTTCAACATAAATCTCCTACATGACCAAGACCCGCAGGTAACTGAATTCACAAACACTATGAGCAACTGCTTATTACTACCAACAATATCAAAACCTACAAGAATCTCTGATAATAGTACCTCTTACTAGACCACATCTGGACTAACACAATATCTCCTCAAAATCAGGCATAATCACAGAAAACACCACAGACCACTACCCTACCTTTCTCATAACTAACCTAGGCATTCTGCCCCAAAAAATTACAAAAGTTACCTTCAGACTACATAATGAGTCTGCTGTTAATAATTTTATATCAGCTATGACAACATTATGAAACGAATTGGAAACACACTCAGATATTAATGAATGCATCAAGAACTTTCTTAAAAAACACATAACCTCTATAACAGACATTGCCCGAAAAAAACTAAACAGATCACAGCTAAGAGACTTAACAATCCCTGGCTAACACCCAGCATCCTTAAATCCATAAATAAGAGGCCCAATATGAAAAACAATATAGAAGGGGTCTAATAACCAGAGAACAATCCAAACGCTACTCATCAATCCTTACTAGCCTGATAAGAAGGTCCAAAAATTGTATTATGAGAACAGACTCCAGACCGTAAAAGGTGATATGAAAAAAGACCTGGAAAACCCTATCTACAATTCTAGGAAATAAAAAGATATCCGAACAATACCATCAAATTATCAAAAACAGACGAACCCCTACTCTCACCAATTGAGACAGCAAACAGACTTAATGTTTTCTTCTCCACCATAGGAAAGAATCTAGCGGTAGGATCCCAAGCTCGAACACTCGTCCAACAGACTACCTCACCAACACCTACCCAGATACACTATTCCTAGCTCCTACCAACTCAATTGAAGTCTCACATAATCAACACCCTAAAAACAAAGCAGGAGACATAAACAGCTTACCACCCTTTATGTACAAAAAAGCTACATGTACTGTCACCAATTATAGCAGCATTATTCAATAAATCCATTGAATCTTCAACCTTCCCATCAATTTCCAAAATAGCTAGGGTCACCCGATCCACAAAGGAGGTGACCAAACTGACGAACAATTACAGACCAATCTCAAATTTACCACTGCTTTCTAAAATCTTCGAAAAATTAATTCATAAACAGATCTATTCCTACCTCGTCTCACACAATGTACTAAACCCCTGTCAATTTGGATTCAGGACCAACAAGAGCCAAACGATCTTTTTAACACATGTTAGAGTTAATATACCCCCACTTGAGAAGAAAAGACGTTCCGCTGGGAATCTTCATAGACCTACCAAAGCATTTGATACAGTCGACCATGATTTTGCTCACAAAACTAGCGCACTATGGTATTAGGGGGGACCCCCTCAACTACCTAAAGTCGTACCTTAGCAACAGAAGTCAGTACGTGAACACAAATGGAGAGAACTCTTCCACACAACAAATTACAGTCGGTGTCCCTCAAGGTAGTGTCCTGGGGCCACTCCTATTCCTCATTTACATAAATGACCTACCGAATGCATCACAACTACTCAAACCCATTTTGTTTGCAGATGACACAACATATGTCTTCTCTCACCCAAATCCAGTCGTACTAGCCAACACAGTTAATGCCGAATTACAGAAAATATCAACATGGATGATGACAAATAAGCTTACTCTCAATACGGACAAGACCTACTACATTCAGTTTGGAAACAAAGCTACAAATGTTCCACTTAACATAACGCTAAATGGTTCACCCATCACAAGGCTCACAGAGGAAAATTCTAGGAATCCACCTTGACAGTAGTCTTAAATTCCAAACACACATACAACAAATTTCCAAGAAAATCTCAAGGACAGTAGGTATATTATCTAAGATACGCTATTATGTGCCTCAACCAGCTCTCATTGCACTATATCATTCTCTTATCTACCCTTATCTCACCTATGGAATCTGTGCATGGGGCTCAACAACATTAAATCACCTTAGACCACTCATAACCCAGCAAAAGGCTGCAGTCAGGATGATAACAAATTCCCACTCTAGACAGCATACTCCACCTATATTCAGAACCTTAAAACTATCTCACCATAAAAATATTCATACCTATTCATGTGCCTTCTACATACATAAAACTCTACATGCTAATATTAACCCTGCGCTCAGAATTCTCCTCAACAACTTTAATAGGTCCCACGAACATGACACAAGACACAGATCACTATTTGACATACCCGAGTCCATACTAACCAATGTAAAAATTCTATGCACATAAAGGGCCCCAAAATCTGGAATTCATTACCAGTAAATATCAAGTTAACCTTGTCGGAAAATCAATTCAAGACTCTTCTCAAAGTCACCTACTCACCCTATACTAAATACTCATACTGTAACAAACTTCCAAACCCAATATTATTTTACTTAAGAAGATCTCATTTTGATATGTTCATCCTCCTTAACACTTGTTCAATCTCATATCATCATATTGTCATTTAAAATCTTATAGTATCATCATTTTCTTAATTTGAAATAAAATATATACCTAGATGAAACTCTAAAAACTATTTCTAGTATTGTTATTATACTAGTATAGCATCAACATACTGTAATTTGAAATAAATTCTACAACTAGATTAAACTCAACCAATTTCTCTTGTATTGTCTTTAAATAGTATGTATAACCATTTAATAATTTAAATAATATAGAACTAGAATAAACTCAATCAATTTCTTTAGCATTAAGTACTTAGTGAATAAGTCTCTAGAATAAACTGCCCCTAATGCCATGGCATGCCAGTGGCTCTCCTTGCATTACAGTTTTATAATTGTATTATATTTGTAACTACCAATAACATTGTACACTTGTAACATGCATTGAAATAAAAATTATTATTATTATTATTATTATTACATAGCAGCATATGTGTAGAGAACCTAGGATAACCCAAAAAAGTCAGACAGAGTGACTTATTTCCATTGGGGTCCTTTTTATACCTTAATTTTTACATTGTAGGATATATATGTCATTATATTATAAAGGATATATGTATACTAGGAATAAGGTAAAAAGAGTTATTTACATATACATGTGTGTTAACTAAAAAAATAAAAAATAATTCTCCTCCCTTTCTGTCGCTACATTCATTAGGTACTTTTTGGTTCTCTTCTTGAACTGGCTCATGCTGTGACTGGCTTTGACATGTGCAGGCAGTCTGTTCCATTCCTTTATTGCTGTACAATAAAAGGTGTTTGAAGCCTGGCCACTGACTGTACTATGACTGCTATGACTAGTACTATGACTGCTTTGGTTCCCAGCCTTGACAAAATTGGCAGCAAGATATTCTGGACACTGTTTGTGAGCAATTTTATAAACTTGATTTAATTTAAGTTGTTTTACTCTGTCTTCAATATTCAGCATATCCAATTGTTGTAATTCATCCTGGCCTACATGCTCTCTTGGACCCAGGTCCAGGATGAATCTTGGGCCCAGGTCCAGGATGAATCTTGGGCCCAGGTCCAGGATGAATCTTACCATTTTGTTCTGGGTGATTTGCAGCTTATCTTTCAGTTTTTTTGTCAAGGCAGAGTACCATGAAGAGCAAGCATAGTCCATATGATTTTGTGGGGCTCTGGTGGTCTGGTGGATAAAGCTCTCGCTTCACACGGCGAGGGCCTGGGTTCGATTCCCAGCCAGGGCAGAAACATTGGGCATGTTTCTTTACACCTGTTGTCTATGTTCCCCATCAGTAAAATGGGTACCTGGGTGTTAGTCGACTGGTGTGAATCGCATCCTAGGACACTGACCTAATCTGCCCGAAATGCTCAGCATAACAAGGGACTTTCTATATAGTAGTATGTCATTGATGTCAGCTAGGCCTGTATACCATGTACATGTACTTGTAGTAAATAAAGATATTATTATTATGTATAAGGGCTAGACATAAAGTCCTGCGAGCCTCAGTAGGTAGACACTGTGCTTGTCTGTAGAGGAACTTCAGTCTGGCATTCGCTTTCTTTACTACACTGTTCCCTATCAATTCTCCTGACATGCATGGGTCAAAGGGGATTCCCAGATATTTTACTGAGGAAACTGAAGTGATGGATTCCCCATTACATCGGACATTAAAATTATTTACCCTGCTCAGTTTATATTTCGTGCCAAAGAGTATGGCTTCTGTTTTCCCTAGATGTAACGATAGTTTGTTGTCTACTAACCATTTGCTGCAGGACTCCAGTTCCAGTGTTAATACATTAGCTATATCTTGTGGGTCTTTACCTGACACTAACAGAGCACTGTCATCAGCATACAGTAGGAGTTTGCACTTGACACTGATGGGCATATCATTTACATAATACAGGAATAATAAAGGACCCAGAATACTACCTTGGGGAACTCCACATGCTATCGGCAGTGGTTCTGATTCCGTTTTGTTGATTTTGACAATTTGTTTCCTGTTGCTAAGATAGGACTTAAACCAGTCTGTGGAACCTATACACTGTACCGTGACAGGTAGACTATACACTGTACCGTGACAGGTAGACTATACACTGTACCGTGTCAGGTAGACTATACACTGTACCGTGACAGGTAGACTATACACTGTACCGTGACAGGTAGACTACACTGTACCGTGACAGGTAGACTATACACTGTACCGTGACAGGTAGACTATACACTGTACCGTGACAGGTAGACTATACACTGTACCGTGACAGGTAGACTATACACTGTACCGTGACAGGTAGACTATACACTGTACCGTGACAGGTAGACTATACACTGTACCGTGAAAGGTAGACTATACACTGTACCGTGACAGGCAGGTCATACTCTGTATCCTAAAATATATATGTACCGATAGTGGCAGTGTAATAAAATAACCCCCTCCCTGATTAAATTGTTCACACGTGGTAAAGAATAAAGAATGTGTATAAATAAGAATAAAGAATGTGTATAAATAAGAATAAAGAATGTGTATAAATAAGAATAAAGAATGTGTATAAATAAGAATAAAGAATGTGTATAAATAAGAATAAAGAATGTGTATAAATAAGAATAAAGAATGTGTATAAATAAGAATAAAGAATGAATATAATTTTTTTGGCGATGTGGGCAACTTTCTGTAACCAAAGCCCCACTCTCTCGCACCTTTGTCGGCTTAAGCAGCCATTTTTAACTACGCATATCTATTAACCTGCTGCTAACAAGTTTAGCAGCAACCAAGCACCCACCCCTCCCTAAAGAATCAGTAGAAGTTTACGGGTTGGCCAAACCAGGCACCCCTGAAGTGATGCCTAAGTTAGCAGATTCAACGAGATATACGCAGGAAAGATAGTTATTAGACCTTGAAAACTCGTCCTGGAGGATCAGACCAGCTTGTAATCTGGGATTCGGAAGATCTCAGTAGCAGCATTGAACCGTGGGAAGTAACACCAGACAGTATGTTAAGGCAAGGCAGTTTCCTTGGGAACTGTGGGGTGGTAGTTCTAGTATCGGTTAAGAATGGTCTAAAATATTGTGGATGATCCTAAAATTTTGTATGTATTTGATGCTGGTGACTTATTTGTTGCTGATGCCAAACTCAGATTCCCTTGTAATGTATGCCTGTATTAAATGGTAAGTTGTTTTATCTGGGTGTTTTACTTCCCCCTTTGAGCCATGTATTTAGGGTCCATTGTTCAGAGACTAAGTTAAATAGTATATTGATACTTTTTTTCTGGAGAGAGTCAAGCCTCTAATAAGATGCCTTCTGCTCAATTTTCAGGTCAAGCCAGGCTGAGCCAGTACTTACCAGGACTACTATCTTGTTATTGCTATCCTGTATTATTTCTCACTGGGTTTTTCCTGCTCTAACCCAAAATTCCGTGTCTCCCTCTTATCCTATGACTTTAGCTACTTTTAGCTCTTCCACTGTTAAACGAGCAGGTGGTGGCAGTATATTTCTTAGAGAATACCTTCTTTTCACTCAATTTCTAGTAATTTTCCCTTTTTATTTTTTTCATCTACATTTTCATACTTTTGTCCATTCCAAGTTTCTACCTGAGGGAACAGACAATATGGCATCGTTTGGTGCTCTGTCGACCCTAGGGTGGGAGCTGTCTTTCAGCAGGATGACCACACACTGTACCGTGGCAGGTACAACATATACTGTACCATGGCAGGTATAACATACACTGTACCGTGGCAGGTACAACATACACTACCGTGGCAGGTACAACATACACTACCGTGGCAGGTACAACATACACTGTACCGTGGCAGGTACAACATACACTGTACCGTGGCAGGTACAACATACACTGTACCGTGGCAGGTACAACATACACTGTACCGTGGCAGGTACAACATACACTGTACCGTGGCAGGTACAACATACACTGTACCGTGGCAGGTACAACATACACTGTACCGTGGCAGGTACACATCATACACTGTACCTGGCAGGTACAACATACACTGTTGACCGTGGCAGGTACAACATACACTGTACCGTGGCAGGTACAACCATATGCACTGACCTACCGTGGCAGGTACAACATACACTGTACCGTGGCAGGTACAACATACACTGTACCGTGGCAGGTACAACATACACTGTACCGTGGCAGGTACAACATACACTGTACCGTGGCAGGTTCACACACGATACACTGTACCGTGGCAGGTACAACATACACTGTACCGTGGCAGGTACAACATACACTGTACCGTGGCAGGTACAACATACACTGTACCGTGGCAGGTACAACATACACTGTACCGTGGCAGGTACAACATACACTGTACCGTGGCAGGTACAACATACACTGTACCTTGGCAGGTACAACATACACTGTACCGTGGCAAGTACAACATACACTGTACCGTGGCAGGTACAACATACACTGTACCGTGGCAGGTACAACATACACTGTACCGTGGCAGGTACAACATACACTGTACCGTGGCAGGTACATCATACACTGTACCGTGGCAGGTGCAACATACACTGTACCGTGGCAGGTACAACATATACTGTACCGTGGCAGGTACAACATACACTGTACCGTGGCAGGTACAACATACACTGTACCGTGACAGGTACAACATACACTACCGTGGCAGGTACAACATACACTGTACCGTGGCAGGTACAACATACACTACTGTGGCAGGTATAACATACACTACCGTGGCAGGTATAACATACACTGTACCGTGGAAGGTACAACATACACTGTACCGTGGCAGGTACAACACACTGTACCGTGGCAGGTACAACACACTGTACCATGGCAGGTACAACACACTGTACCGTGGCAGGTACAACACACTGTACCGTAGCAGGTACAACACACTTTATCGTGGCAGGTACAACACACTACCGTAGCAGGTACAACGCACTGTACCGTGGCAGGGACAACGCACTGTACCGTGGCAGGTACAACATACACTGTACCGTGGCAGGTACAACATACACTGTACCGTGGCAGGTACAACATACACTGTACCGTGGCAGGTACAACATACACTGTACCGTGGCAGGTACAACTTACACTGTACCGTGGTAGGTACAACATACACTGTACCGTGGTAGGTACAACATACACTGTACTGTGGCAGGTACAACATACACTGTACCGTGGCATGTACAACATACACTGTACCGTGGCAGGTACAACATACACTGTACCGTGGCAGGTACAACGCACTGTACCGTGGTAGGTACAACACACTGTACCGTGGCAGGTACAACATACACTGTACCGTGGCAGGTACAACATACACTGTACCGTGGTAGGTACAACATACACTGTACCGTGGCAGGTACAACATACACTGTACCGTGGTAGGTACAACATACACTGTACTGTGGCAGGTACAACATACACTGTGCCGTGGCAGGTACAACATACACTGTACCGTGGTAGGTACAACATACACTGTACTGTGGCAGGTACAATATACACTGTACCGTGGCAGGTACAACATACACTGTACCGTGGCAGGTACAACATACACTGTACCGTGGTAGGTACAACATTCACTGTACTGTGGCAGGTACAACATACACTGTACCGTGGTAGGTACAACATACACTGTATTGTAGCAGGTACAACATACACTGTACCGTGGCAGGTACAACATACACTGTACCGTGGCAAGTACAACATACACTGTACCGTGGTAGGTACAACACACTGTACCGTGGCAGGTACAACATACACTGTACCGTGGTAGGTACAACATACACTGTACCGTGGTAGGTACAACATACACTGTACTGTGGCAGGTACAACATACACTGTACCGTGGCAGGTACAACATACACTGTACCGTGGTAGGTACAACACACTGTACCGTGGTAGGTACAACATACACTGTACCGTGGCAGGTACAACATACACTGTACCGTGGTAGGTACAACATACACTGTATTGTGGCAGGTACAACATACACTGTACCGTGGCAGGTACAACATACACTGTACCGTGGCAGGTACAACATACACTGTACTGTGGAAGGTACAACATACACTGTACCGTGGTAGGTACAACATACACTGTACTGTGGCAGGTACAACATACACTGTACCGTGGCAGGTACAACATACATTGTACCGTGGCAGGTACAACATACACTGTGCCGTGGCAGGTACAACATACACTGTACCGTGGTAGGTACAACATACACTGTACTGTGGCAGGTACAACATACACTGTACCGTGGCAGGTACAACATACACTGTACCGTGGCAGGTACAACATACACTGTACCGTGGTAGGTACAACATACACTGTACTGTGGCAGGTACAACATACACTGTACCGTGGCGGTACAACATACACTGTACCGTGGCAGGTACAACATACACTGTACTGTGGAAGGTACAACATACACTGTACCGTGGTAGGTACAACATACACTGTACTGTGGCAGGTACAACATACACTGTACCGTGGCAGGTACAACATACACTGTACTGTGGAAGGTACAACATACACTGTACCGTGGTAGGTACAACATACACTGTACTGTGGCAGGTACAACATACACTGTACCGTGGCAGGTACAACATACACTGTACCGTGGCAGGTACAACATACACTGTACCGTGGTAGGTACAACATACACTGTACTGTTGCAGGTACAACATACACTGTACCGTGGCAGGTACAACATACACTGTACTGTGGCAGGTACAACATACACTGTACCGTGGTAGGTACAACATACACTGTACTGTGGCAGGTACAACATACACTGTACCGTGGTAGGTACAACATACACTCAACTGCAGTAAGGAGATTTGTCAAGTAAGGAATGTAATTAGAAAAAGCATTTTATTTTTAGAATGATTAGCAAGAACTTCAGGATACATAATAATTACATCAATCATTTCTTTAGGAAGGTAAAAAAAAAGTTGTCGTGTAGTTTTATTATCAGCTGTAGTAGAGGCGAGTGACTCAAACACTTATGAGGTACACTTGCATGGGATGGTCATCAGGGCAGATAGAATCTGTCAAGTATGAACTCTCTTAAACATGCACTTAGCATCATGTTAACTGGGATGTTCGTTTTCTTGCCAAGCAGGCAAAATCTGCTTCGCAAATGAGTTGGCTTGTCTTGAGATGACACTCTGCACAAGTCAGTGCATCCAGAAGAGAGGGACCTGGGGCATGAGCTACCCCCGGAACTGCATCCACAGGCGAACTAATCGAAGTCGGAACTCCAGTTACAATTTCAGGAGGAGTAGACTGTACAGGATAAGGTTCAAGTGGAGGTGCATACTTGTAGTAGGAACCCTGGGCATACTGAGGCTGTAACAAAGACGGATATTGTTGAAATACTCACATGTGTAAAATATGAATTATTGTTGAAAACTTTTTTTTACTGTAAATAATTACGTTTATCATGTCCATTACTTTTTTCTGTTTGCTATTTTTTTATGAAGGATAATTTATTTTATCCAGCGATCCAAGCTACGTGAACTTCATTGTTTGCAGTGCAAAGATCAAAGACTTACTTTAACTTTCAATTTTGCACGGACATTGAATCCTAAGAAAAATTTTCCCTAGACTCTAATACACCCTCAATTTTCTTAACTCTATTGGTAAGGATCTGTATAAAGTTAATGGGATAATAACAACTTTGTAAACTGCTCAGAGGCTAGGAGAGGACGTCGGATGTAGGGGTATTTTTTTCCTCGGAATCGTCACACTAAGGTGCTCAGGAAAATGGTTGGCATCTCTTGAAGAAAAAAAGAAAGGCTTTCAAGGGAAGAATCAAATTTCTTTTCCTGCCAATCATTTTATCATTTAAATATTGTTTGTAAGTACACACTTTTATATAGTGCATCAGTATGTTAAAACGGATTATGAATCTCTTTCAGCTTGTCATAAAACAGATGGGAACCGGGTATGCATCGTGAATTTCCTCTCCCGCACGTGTAGATGGTTCATTACCTTTGTAAACTTGGTCATGATTATGACCAGATCTACCTGGAATTCATTACCTTTGTAACTTATTCAGCTATCAAAACTTTGGGGCCCAGTCCCTGGACCCATTATGTACCTCTAATCTTTTGACTACCGCCAACAAGATGGGTATGGGGTGCATAATAAAGATATTAATCTAACTCTTCCCCTCTCTCCGACCCTTGGAGTTAATGCAAAATGAATCTCCAGAATTATTCTTGGCTGTCCCAAAACTACAAAGGTTCTTAATATGAGGAAGGAGCTTGGTATTACTAGTATCAGTTATAGGATTGTTGAGATTAACACTGTACTTGGTATTAGAATGTTAAAAAATGAACCAGACACTGTCACAATGCATCTTACTAAATGTCTAGAAGTAAATACACACAAATCTAAATGGATTGTGAAAACATGCAATTACATTAAGTTTTATAACCTGTATGAACTGTATCACCGTAGACAACAAGAGCATTTCACCCCTCCATGGAAGATGTGTTCATTTAATATCACATACCTGCAAGTCCCTCCCAAGAATCTCATTGCTAGTAATCCCTTCCTTAAATCACTTGTTAAAGCAACTGCTCAAGAAGAAATTTATCGCCTAGCTGGTAGTAATAAGTTATCTCAAGTTATATACACTGATGGATCTAAACAGGAGTCTTCTGGCAGGGCTGCATCTGCTCTGGTTGCCACCTCCCTAGTTAAGAACGATAATAAACTTGTTGAACTAGGCATAAGAATTAACAACTGGGCGTCTACACTGCAAACTGAATTGTTTGCAATCCTAATGGCACTAAAGCTAACTTATGACACTGAGCTTGACTGATTCTATGTCATCACTACCTGGAGTCTACCTGGAGAGAATTCCAGGGGTCAACGCCCCCGCGGCCCGGTCTGTGACCAGGCCTCTTGTTGGACCAGAGCCTGATCAACCAGGCTGTTACTGCTGGCCGCACGCAGTCCAACGTACGAACCACAGCCCGGCTGATCAGGTACCGACTTGAGGTGCCTGTCCAGTGCCTGCTTGAAGACAGCCAGGGGCTTGTTGGTAATCCCCCTGATGTATGCTGGGAGGCAGTTGAACAATCTTGTGTTGTCCCTCAACGTGCTAGTGGCACCCCTGCTCTTCATTGGGGGGATGTTACATCGCCTGCCGAGTCTTTTGCTTTCGTAGGGAGTGATTTGTGTGTGCAAGTTTGGTACTAAGCCCTCAAGAATTTTCCATGTGTATATAATAATGTATCTCTCCCGCCTGCGTTCTAGAGAGTACAGGTTTAGGAACTTCAAGCGTTCCCAGTAGTTGAGGTGGTTTATCGCACTTATGCGTGCGGTGAAGGTTCTCTGCACATTTTCAAGGTCAGCAATTTCACCCGCCTTGAAAGGTGCAGTTAGTGTGCAGCAATATTCCAGCCTAGATAGAACAAGCGATCTGTAAAGTGCCAACATGGGCTTGGCATCCCTGGTTTTGAAGGTTCTCATTATCCATCCTGTCATTTTTCGAGCAGATGCAATTGCTACATTGTTATGGTCCTTGAAGGTGAGATCCTCTGACATGATCACTCCCAGGTCTTTGACATTAGTTTTCGCTCTATTGTGTGGTTGGAATTAGTTTTGTACTCCGATGAGATTTTAATTTCTTCACGTTTTCCGTATCTGAGTAATTGAAATTTCTCATCATTGAACTTCATATTGTTTTCTGCAGCCCATTTAAAGATTTGGTTTATGTCTGCTTGGAGTCTTGCAGTGTCTTCAGCGGTGGACACTGTCATACAGATTCGGGTGTCATCTGCAAAGGAAGACACAGCACTGTGGCTTATATCCCTGTCAATGTCTGATATGAGGATGAGGAATAGGATGGGAGCAAGTACTGTGCCTTGTGGAACAGAGCTTTTCACAGTAGCTGCCTCAGACTTTACTCTGTTGACTACTACTCTTTGTGTTCTACGTGTTTGGAAATTATAAATCCATCTACCAACTTTTCCTGTTATTCCTTTATCACGCATTTTGTGTGCTATTACACCATGGTCACACTTGTCAAAGGCTTTTGCAAAGTCTGTGTATATAACATCTGCATTCTGTTTATCTTCTAGAGCATCCAGGACCTTGTCGTAGTGGTCCAGTAGTTGGGACAGACAGGAGCGGCCTGCTCTAAACCCATGCTGTCCTGGGTTGTGCAATTGATGGGTATCAAGATGGGTGGCGATCTTGCTTCTTAGAACCCTTTCAAAGTTTTTATGATATGGGACGTTAGCGCAATTGGTCTGTAGTTCTTTGCTATTGCTTTACTGCCCCCTTTGTGGAGCGGGGCTATGTCTGTTGTTTTTAGTAGCTGCGGGACGATCCCAGTGTCCATGCTCCCTCTCCATAGGATGTTAAAAGCATGTGATAGGGGCTTCTTGCAGTTCTTGATGAACACGGAGTTCCATGAGTCTGGGCCTGGAGCGGAGTGCATGGGGATGTCATTTATTGCCTTTTCAAAGTCATTTGGCGTAGTGATGATGTCAGAAAGGCATGCGTCTGTCAAGTTCTGTGGCACTCTCATGAAAAAATATTTTAGGTTTTCGATTTTCAGTCTGGTTAGTGGCTCGCTAAAGACTGAGTCATACTGGGATTTAAGTAACTCACTCATTTCCCTGCTGTCATCTGTGTAGGACCCATCCGGTTTAAGTAGGGGCCCAATACTGGTTGTTGTTCTCGACATTGATTTTGCATAGGAAAAGAAATACTTAGGGTTTCTTTCAATTTCATTTATGGCTTTTAGTTCTTCCCGTGTCTCTTGTTTCCTGTAAGATTCCTTTAGTTTTAATTCGATGTTTGCTATTTCTCTGACTAGTGTCTCCCTACGTATTTCAGAGATATTGGCCTCCTGTAGCCGCTCCGTTATTCTGTGCCTTCGCCTGTATAGGAGCGCCTCTCTTTCTAGTTTGCATCTTCTCCTCCTTTTCCTTAAGGGAATTTGCCTTGAGCAAACCTCAAGTACCACAGAGTTGATTTGTTCTAGACATAGGTTGGGATCCGTGATGCTTAGGCAATCTTCCCAGTTTATATCATTTAGGACTTGGTTTACTTGGTCCCACCTTATGTTTTTGTTATTGAAGTTGAATTTGGAGAAAGCTCCTCACGGCTGTTCACATTTTGTTGATCTGGAGCTCCCCGCATGCATGTCTGGACCTCTATTATGTTGTGATCTGAGTATATTGTTTTTGATATGATGACATTTCGTATCAGATCATCATTGTTGGTGAAGATGAGGTCCAGCGTATTCTCTAATCTTGTGGGCTCTACTATTTGCTGGTTTAAGGTGAACTTGGTGCAGAGATTTAAAAGTTCATGCATGTGTGAATTTTCAGCTGAGCTGCCTCCTGGTGTTATCTCTGCTACCACATTGTTTGCAATGTTCCTCCATTTTAGGTGCCTGAGGTTGAAATCCCCAGTAGCAAGATGTTGGGGGCAGGAGCTGGAAGATTTTCCAGATAGTGGTCAATTTTCAGAAGCTGTTCCTGGAATTGTTGGGACGTTGCATCCGGGGGCTTGTAGACAACCACGATGACCAGGTTTTGATTCTCGACCTTTATTGCTAATACTTCAACTACATCATTTGAGGCATTTAGTAGTTCTGAACATATAAGTGACTCTGTGATATACAGGCCAACCCCCTTTTGCCTATTCACTCTGTCACACCTGTATAGGTTGTAGCCCGGATCCATATTTCATTGTCCAAGTGATCTCTTATGTGGGTCTCTGTGAAAGCCGCAAACATAGCATTTGACTCTGTAAGCAGTCCACGAATGTAAGGTACCTTGTTGTTTGTTGCTGGCTTTAGACCCTGTATATTAGCAAAGATGAATGTAGTTGGATTGGTGGTATTGGTGGTATGGGGGGTCTTTTTTCCTGGCTCTAATATCTGTTGTAATGGAGTGGAGGCCACTGACTGTGATTCCACTCCAGAAATGATTGCAGTTGGTGTACAATTTCTGTCATTTCCTGCCAGCTTTTTTTCCTTCCTGGCACTAAAAAACCTCTCTCTCCGGAGTGGCTGTGACTACCCTGATTTTGCCATGGTCTGGATGGTCTGTGTCGCCTCGTACCCTTTAGGTGGTATGCCTGGCAATATAAGTTATAGCACTGTCTTTCCTGAATTGATGTGTGGCACATTTCAGGGTGGAAAAACTTACAGGACGGGAGGTTGCATTTGCCTGTTTTCATATGGGAACGGCATTTTCTGGGATGATCATAATTGCATGTCCCATCTGATTTCCCAGATTTTCCATGCCTGCAGATACCAAGTGCATAATATTCACATAGGCCTGATTTCCGTTTGCCCTGGTTTTTAGTGATTGTGTTCCCCGTTGGTGGGTGTGTTCCTGTCTCATGTCTGTCTTCGTTACTATTGCTAACAATGGAGCCTTCAACTGTTTCCGGTAATTTATCTTCAGTATTTCCCTGGGCATCCCCTTGTTTACTATCTACCGTGGTATTGCTAGTTTGTACCACTGTTTTGTGTGTGTCCTTGTCTACACCTGTTTCCCCATCATTTATTTCACTAGAGCTACTGTCCCTCTTCAGGTCACTATCATTTATTTCCCCATTCTTAAATATATTGGGTATCATTTCAGCATCTGTACCAGGGGCGGTAGCATCATCTGGCCCTGATTTTTTACTGTCCCAACTGTTATAGAAAGCTGTCATGTTTTTTATGAAGTCCGATTTGGTGTTGTCATCTTTTAATATCGATGTGGTTTTATTCCACAGTTCGGTCTCATTTGGACATACCCAAAAACACTTCCCTTGTTTAATATCTCGGGTAGTAGAGTCTTGAATGTCTACACAAGGGGCGTGGCAGCATTTACCACAGAAGATGCATGTAATCCATGCAGAGGAACGTTTGCTTGTTTGGTTGCATATTACACAGGGTTTCATGATTGATTTTGTTGGTTGCTTTACTGTATATTCTACTAATAGGTTCCCTGAAGTGGTGATCCGTCTATTTGTATCGTATCTATTTTATTTGCATGTGTAAGTGTTGGACAATCTTACCTCGTAGAAGTTATTCTTACTGTTATTGTTTGGGTGTTTGATAAGGTCCCCTAAAACTCCGTCCGCTTATTGAATCCGGACTCGGATACCAGTTTTGAATCCAGTCAATGGTTCCCTTATTTCTTGGATCTGACGAGATCCAGTGTCACTTATTTAATGAATCCTGTAGGGGTTGTCTGGGTTACGCGAGACAGATCACTGGAAGATGATTAAACAGAGTAATAATGATGATCGGTATGGTACAAAAGTATAACTTGCGTGTTGGAGATAAAAAAACCGGTCCTTCTGGCAGCTCCTACTGTACGGCGGCCGTACCTCTGGCACCCTGGTTTACCTCTGGCACCCTGTTTACTTCTTGCACCCTGGTAAAACCTCACCCCGCTTTAACACCTGGGTATCCGTGCACTTATGGTTCACTCTACTGGGTTAAGATTTGTTTTTGTTTTTTCCTACACCACAACACTGCTGGTTTTTCTTATGATGACTGGAAGATATACGGACTTATGTTAGTGAAATCGTTCACTGACAACTCACAACTCGACACTGTTTATCGTATTTTTCAGCTGGACAAATTACGTATTTCCTCAGGATTGTGCCCCTTTTCGTATTTCATAATTTTTTATATCAATGTAATCACTAGATTTTGGTCAGGTATACTAACAGTCTAAAATTATCAATACACGGACTTGCGTGGTAAGGACCCGGCGGCCGCTGGCAACTGATTTCAAACACGAAACTCGTTAGGCCTACACTTCCGCCTTTGTTTTCACTTAACATCTATTAACTTTGTATACTATGGCACCACTGATATATTCACTATACAGATCTATCTTCACCCTATTTTCAGGGAGACTTTCCTTCCTCTGACAAATAAACGTTCTGTTTTGATTTTTTCACACGGCACTAAGTTCCCCTCTGGCTTTATGGCACTATGTTCTGGCACACTAATTCCCTTGTTTTTGTCTCTGTATAACTGTTTTCTGCCTGGTTTGTTGCGAGCACTGGAGGGATGTACCTTATACGATCACTGGCACAGTTTTAGGTTCTAGCACGTAGAGGAGACCGCGAAAAACACGAAAAAACACGGAACAAGACGGACGCGTGTATAGGCCTCGGGCTGTATTATATCCCACTGAAGGCTCTTGACTCATATAATGACTCCAACAACATACTCATTGGAGAAGCCAGGTATAGATACTCAAAAATCCGGGACAAAGGAATTAATGTACAATTGCTATGGATCTATCACATGCTTTTAATATCTTATGGAGAGGGAGCATGGACACTGGGATCGTCCCGCAGCTACTAAAAACAACAGACATAGCTCCGCTCCACAAAGGGGGCAGTAAAGCAATAGCAAAGAACTACAGACCAATTGCACTAACGTCCCATATCATAAAAATCTTTGAAAGGGTTCTAAGAAGCAAGATCGCCACCCATCTTGATACCCATCAATTGCACAACCCAGGACAGCATGGGTTTATAGCAGGCCGCTCCTGTCTGTCCCAACTACTGGACCACTACGACAAGGTCCTGGATGCTCTAGAAGATAAACAGAATGCAGATGTTATATACACAGATTTTGCAAAAGCCTTTGACAAGTGTGACCATGGTGTAATAGCACACAAAATGCGTGATAAAGGAATAACAGGAAAAGTTGGTAGATGGATCTATAATTTCCTAACATGTAGAAAACAAAGAGTAGTAGTCAACAGAGTAAAGTCTGAGGCAGCTACTGTGAAAAGCTCTGTTCCACAAGGCACAGTACTTGCTCCCATCCTATTCCTCATCCTCATATCAGACATTGACAGGGATATAAGTCACAGTGCTGTGTCTTCCTTTGCAGATGACACCCGAATCTGTATGATAGTGTCCACCATTGAAGACACTGCAAGACTCCAAGCAGACATAAACCAAATCTTTAAATGGGCTGCAGAAAACAATATGAAGTTCAATGATGAGAAATTTCAATTACTCAGATACGGAAAACGTGAAGAAATTAAAATCTCATCGGAGTACAAAACTAATTCCAACCACACAATAGAGCGAAAAACTAATGTCAAAGACCTGGGAGTGATCAAGGCAGAGGATCTCACCTTCAAGGACCATAACAATGTAGCAATTGCATCTGCTCGAAAAATGACAGGATGGATAATGAGAACCTTCAAAACCAGGGATGCCAAGCCCATGTTGACACTTTACAGATCGCTTGTTCTATCTAGGCTGGAATACTGCTGCACACTAACTGCACCTTTCAAGGCGGGTGAAATTGCTGACCTTGAAAATGTGCAGAGAACCTTCACCGCACGCATAAGTGCGATAAACCACCTCAACTACTGGGAACACTTGAAGTTCCTAAACCTGTACTCTCTAGAACGCAGGCGGGAGAGATACATTATTATATACACATGGAAAATTCTCGAGGGCTTAGTACCAAACTTGCACTCACAAATCAGTCCCTACGAAAGCAAAAGACTCGGCAGGCGATGTAACATCCCCCCAATGAAGAGCAGGGGTGCCACTAGCACGTTGAGGGACAACACAATAAGTGTCAGGGGCCCAAGATTGTTCATCTGCCTCCCAGCATACATCAGGGGGATTACCAACAAGCCCCTGGCTGTCTTCAAGCAGGCACTGGACAGGCACCTCAAGTCGGTACCTGATCAGCCGGGCTGTGGTTCGTACGTTGGACTGCGTGCGGCCAGCAGTAACAGCCTGGTTGATCAGGCTCTGGTCCAACAGGAGGCCTGGTCACGAACCGGGCCGCGGGGGCGTTGACCCCTGGAATTCTCTCCAGGTAGACTCCAGGTATATATATATATATATATATATATATATATATATATATATATATATATATATATATATATATATATATATATATATGCTAGAATTCGCAAGAACAGGCGAAATATTCACAAACACTGATCTCTGGCCGACGGAGACTCGACCCTACGAACCTTGTGACAGGAACGCAGTGCTTTACCGACCGTACCACACTGGACCAATACCTTGGCATCCAGCTCACGCTAGACGTTGATCCAAGGCACCCAGCTTTCAGGCAGGTGGCTTACAGCTTTTCATCTCATCCCCTGCATGCATCGACACAACTAGAGATTTTTACAATGCTAGGAATTCGCAAGAGCAGGCGAAATATTCACAAACACTGATCTCTGGCCGACGGAGACTCGACTCTACGAACCTTTACAGGAACGCAGGCTTTACCGACCGTACCACACTGGACCAATACCTTGGCATCCAGCTCACGCTAGACGTTGGTCCAGTGTGGTACGGTCGGTAAAGCACTGCGTTCCTGTCACAGGTTCGAGGGTCGAGTCTCCGTCGGCCAGAGATCAGTGTTTGTGTAATATATATATATATATATATATATATATATATATATATATATATATATATATATATATATATATATATATATATATATATATATATATATATATATATATATATATATATATATATATATATATATATATATATATATATATATATATATATATATATATATATATATATATATATATATATATATATATATATATATATATATATATATATATATATATATATATATATATATATATATATATATATATATATATATATTTAATGCTAAGACCTGAGGTGCAATGGCGGCTTACCTTGGGATCCGTTGTGAAGATGGACGGAGTTATTCTCTGTCACGAAGGTTTCCTGATGTCTGTTGCACCCTAGTACCTTAATAAGTCACTAATGCTAGCACCAGTAGCTTATGAGTCATGAATTAATGCAGGATTTATCGTACGTTCTCTTCACGCCGGCAGTAACAGCCTGGTTGATCAGACCCTGATCCACCTTCAAGCCTGGTCTCAGACCGGGCCGCGGGGGCGTCGACCCCCGAAACCCCCTCCAGTTAAACTCCAGGACATCCTGACTCTTACGGGACATGGCACCTATGGTGTCATGTTTTAGGCCTATAGATAACGGCAACGTCGGTACTACTTACACTTACATTCTTAGCCTAACCGTAAACTACATTCTTAGACTAAGATTACGACTAATTAGCCTTACAATCTCAGGTTCCGTGGTTTGGTAGGCATGGCATGTCGCAATACATGACAAGCCTCTTCCTGTAGGTTCATGTCTTCCTCTCTCACCTCACAACCTCTCATCATATTCATACACGGAAAACTCGGTTGTTTTTCACAAAGGTTATCAAACGTATTATCTATTATATATAACTTTTATGTAATTGGATGAATTTTCACATGTAGACAGATTTAATTTATGTTTTCCTGATGTCTTCAGGCTATGTCAATTATATATAACATAGCTTGTGTTGTTCGTTTGTTAGCTATTCCTGTTTAGGTAAAACCCGTCCTTTACTTCCACATTACCTTTAGGACTCTTTTGTACATTTAAATTATTGTATACTGTGTCAATGCTAGTAATTATAACCTGAATACAAATCATTCACACACATGATTACAAAGACTCACCCTAGCAGTCACTATAGTGACGAGGTTGAACATCAGCACGGGCAGCTGAAGTACGTACTTCATGATGGCAAGATGCACAAGTCACTAACAATATGTACAGAAAACAATATTTAATCTTAAGAGTTAAGTGCGTGGGTTAGTTTTAGTAGCTAGTAGCGAGTGGAGTGTCGGTAGTATTAGCTTACTGACTAAACTAGTCTCACAGGAAAGTTGCCGACACGATATTGTGTCAAATCAATTTTCGACTTTTTATGGCTAATTTCTTTAGTGTTAATAATTTAATTTTCCCCTAGAAGAATCATTAATTAGCGTTGCTAAAGATGACATCTTACATTCTTCCGATTGTGTACAACTACACTTAAAAGTAATGGAAAAAGATTTATCACTGAGGTGCATCTGAGCTATCTTTAACCTTCGTGGAGAATACACATACGAATGTGATAGGTGAGTCCAGCCTAGGAAATGAAAAGCTTCACCTTGGCCAAGTCTGTTTACAAATGAATCTGCATACCCAAAACAACCACTGTGGAGCTTCTCCCTTCCCAATTAATGGTTCTTTTTTCCTGTATTGATAACTTCTAACAGTTTATGGAAATACCAAACTACCATATGAAACAACAACACCCCCGTTTTTTAGTAGAAAACTGGAACCTGCAAAACCCAGGTATGAGCTGAAGTGTCCAGTCAGGAAAATACATTTTCAAGTCATTGGACGGTGACTAACACTCTAATTTCCTTATGAAATTTGCAAACTTACTTTCACACAGCGCAACAGTAAACCGAACTTCCTAAAATTTCAGAAGGTTGGTTTATTGAAAGTTTGATGCCGCTCAGAAATAGAAATCTGAATTAGCGAATTAAAAACTAATAAGTGAAATTATTCAGATCCACTAGTGTTGAGAGTTCAAGCCATTCAGAAGAAGAGGTTACGAGTTATTGCACGTTAACCAATACTACGTAGCTTAAAAAATAATAGAGCTGGTAAATTAACACTTACGGGACACAAAAAACTCGACCTTTTCTTTACGAATGATAGAGAAACTTTAACAGTTTGAGCCAGATCAAGAAAACATCCGTAGTTCTTCGTACGGAAACTTAAAAGCAAGAGAAAACATCCGTAGTTCTTCGCACGGAAACTTAAGAGCAAGAGAAAACATCCGTCATCAACAGCAAGTATACAATGTATACTTGAAAAAAGAGTTAAAGACCTGAACCTGACGATACTATAATAATTATAATCAAGGGGGAGCGCTAAACCCGTAGAATTATGCAGCGCCTGTGGGGGGGAGAGATGGAAGGTATTCAGGCTTAATTCAGGGAACTGGAGCACAGATCCAATTCCCTGGATCAAGAACCCCTCACCAGGTAGACAGTACACTGTACCGTGGTAGGTAGACAGTACACTGTACCGTGGTAGGTAGACAGTACACTGTGCCGTGGTAGGTAGACAGTACACTGTACCGTGGTAGGTAGACAGTACACAGTACCGTGGTAGGTACACAGTACACTGTACCGTGGTAGGGTGACAGTACACTGTACCGTGGTAGGTACACTGTCGCTGTCACTGTACCATGGTAGGTAGACAGTACACTGTACCGTGGTAGGTAGACAGTACACTGTATCGTGGTACGTAGACAGTACACTGTACCGTGGTAGGTAGACAGTACACTGTACCGTGGTAGGTAGACAGTACACTGTACCGTGGTAGGTAGACAGTACACTGTGCCGTGGTAGGTAGAGTGTACACTGTACCGTGGTAGGTAGACATTACACAGTACCGTAATAGGTAGACAGTACACTGTACCGTGGTAGGTAGACAGTACACTGTACCGTGGTAGGTAGACAGTACACTGTACCGTGGTAGGTAGACATTACACTGTACCGTCGTAGGTAGACAGTACACTGTACCGTGTTAGATAGACAGTACACTGTACCGTGGTAGGTAGACTGTCGCTGTCACTGTACCGTGGTAGGTAGACAGTACACTGTACCGTGGTAGGTAGACAGAACAATGTGCCGTGGTAGGTAGACAGTACACTGTACCGTGGTAGGTAGACTGTCGCTGTCACTGTACCGTGGTAGGTGGACAGTACACTGTACCGTGGTAGGTAGACTGTCGCTGTCACTGTACCGTGGTAGGTAGACAGTACACTGTACCGTAGTAGGTAGACAGTACACTGTAACGTGGTAGGTAGACAGTACACTGTACCGTAGTAGGTACACAGTACACTGTACCGTGGTAGGTAGATAGCACACTGAACCGTAGCAGGTAGACTATACACTGTACTGTGACAGGTAGACTATACACTGTACCGTGACAGGTAGACTATACACTGTACCGTGACAGGTAAACTATACACTGTACCGTGACAGGTAGACTATACACTGTACCTTGACGGGTAGTCTATACACTGTACCGTGGCAGGTAAACTATACATTGTACCGTGGCAGGTAGACTATACACTGTACCGTGACAGGTAGACTATACTCTGTACCGTGACAGGTAGACTATACACTGTACCGTGTCAGGTAGACTATACACTGTACCGTGACAGGTAGACTATACACTGTACCGTGGTATGTAGACTGTCGCTGTCACTGTACCGTGATAGGTAGACCGTACACTGTACCGTGGTAGGTAGACAGTACACTGAACCGTAGCAGGAAGACTAAACACTGTACCGTGACAGGTAGACTATACACTGTACCGTGACAGGTAGACTATACACTGTACCGTGGTAGGTAGACTGTCGCTGTCACTGTACCGTGGTAGGTAGACCGTACACTGTACCGTGGTAGGTAGACAGTACACTGTACCGTGGTAGGTAGACAGTACACTGTACCGTGGTAGGTAGACAGTACACTGTACCGTGGTAGGTAGACAGTACACTGTACCGTGGTAGGTAGACAGTACACTGTACCGTGGAAGGTAGACAGTACACTGTACCGTGGTAGGTAGACAGTACACTGTACCGTGGTAGGTAGACAGTACACTGTACCGTGGTAGGTAGACTGTCGCTGTCACTGTACCGTGGTAGGTAGACAGTACACTGTACCGTGGTAGGTAGACAGAACACTGTGCCGTGGTAGGTAGACAGTACACTGTACCGTGGTAGGTAGACAGTACACTGTACCGTGGTAGGTAGACTGTCGCTGTCACTGTACCGTGGTAGGTAGACAGGACACTGTACCGTGGTAGGTAGACTGTCGCTGTCACTGTACCGTGGTAGGTAGACAGTACACTGTAACGTGGTAGGTAGACAGTACACTATACCGTAGTAGGTACACAGTACACTGTACCGTGGTAGGTAGATAGTACACTGAACCGTAGCAGGTAGACTATACACTGTACTGTGACAGGTAGACTATACACTGTACCGTGACAGGTAGACTATACACTGTACCGTGACAGGTAAACTATACACTGTACCGTGACAGGTAGACTATACACTGTACCTTGACGGGTAGTCTATACACTGTACCGTGGCAGGTAAACTATACATTGTACCGTGGCAGGTAGACTATACACTGTACCGTGACAGGTAGACTATACTCTGTACCGTGACAGGTAGACTATACACTGTACCGTGACAGGTAGACTATACACTGTACCGTGACAGGTAGACTATACACTGTACCGTGACAGGTAGACTATACATTGTACCGTGGCAGGTAGACTATACACTGTACCGTGACAGGTAGACTATACACTGTACCGTGGTATGTAGACTGTTGCTGTCACTGTACCGAGATAGGTAGACCGTACACTGTACCGTGGTAGGTAGACAGTACACTGAACCGTAGCAGGTAGACTAAACACTGTACCGTGACAGGTAGACTATACACTGTACTGTGACAGGTAGACTATACACTGTACCGTGGTAGGTAGACTGTCGCTGTCACTGTACCGTGGTAGGTAGACCGTACACTGTATCGTGGTAGGTAGACAGTACACTGTACCGTGGTAGGTAGACAGTACACTGTACAGTAGTAGGTAGACAGTACGCTGTACCGTGGTAGGTAGATAGTACATTGAACCGTAGCAGGTAGACTATACACTGTACCGTGACAGGTAGACTATACACTGTACCGTGACAGGTAGACTATACACTGTACCGTGACATGTAGACTATACACTGTACCGTGACAGGTAGACTATAAACTGTACCGTGACAGGTAGACTATACACTGTACCGTGACATGTAGACTATACACTCTACCGTGACAGGTAGACTATACACTGTACAGTGTCAGGTAGACTATACACTGTACCGTGACAGGTAGACTATACACTGTACCTTGACACGTAGACTATACGCTGTACCGTTGCAGGTAGACTATACACTGTACCGTGGCAGGTAGACTATACACTGTACCTTGACAGGTAAACTATACACTGTACCGTGACAGGTAGACTATACACTGTACCGTGACAGGTAGACTATACACTGTACCGTGACAGGTAGACTATACACTGTACCGTGACAGGTAGACTATACACTGTACCGTGAAAGGTAGACTATACACTGTACTGTGACAGGTAGACTATACAATGTACCGTGACAGGTAGACTATACACTGTACCGTGACAGGTAGACTATACACTGTACCGTGACAGGTAGACTATACACTGTACCGTGACAGGTAGACTATACACTGTACCGTGAAAGGTAGACTATACACTGTACTGTGACAGGTAGACTATACACTGTACCGTGACAGATGGACTATACACTGTACCGTGACAGGTAGACTATACAATGTACCGTGACAGGTAGACTATACACTGTACCGTGACAGGTAGACTATACACTGTACCGTGACAGGTAGACTATACACTGTACCGTGAAAGGTAGACTATACACTGTACCGTGACAGGCAGGTCATACTCTGTATCCTAAAATATATAATAGTGGCAGTAATAAAATAACCTCTGATTAAATTGTTCACGGGGTAAAGAATAAGAATGTATAAATAAGAATAAAAATGTGTATAATAAGAATAAAAATGTGTATAAATAAGAATAAGAATGTGTATAAATAAGAATAAAGAATGTGTATAAATAAGAATAAAGAATGTGTATAAATAAGAATAAAGAATGTGTATAAATAAGAATAAAGAATGTGTATAAATAAGAATAAAGAATGTGTATAAATAAGAATAAAGAATGTGTATAAATAAGAATAAAGAATGTGTATAAATAAGAATAAAGAATGTGTATAAATAAGAATAAAGAATGTGTATAAATAAGAATAAAGAATGTGTATAAATAAGAATAAAGAATGTGTATAAATAAGAATAAAGAATGAATATAATTTTTTTGGCGATGAGCTTCAGAAATTAACTTTATCATTATTATTATTGATGTCATTGTGGTTATTATTATTATTACTACTATTATTAATATTTTTTACTGTCGCTGTTACTATTGATGTTAATATTGTGGTTATTATTATTTAACTGATACTGTAAAACATTTCCACCCTTTTCCTCTCTGCAACTGTAAACATGGTCAGAGTACACTTGGTACATAAACAGTTCATCTGTAAATGATGTGCAAATATCCCTATTACTGTAAAAGATAGAAATTAACTAAAGAAATGTATTGGAAGTGTGACCATTCTCGCATGTTGATTTTCTATGATTTGTGGTTCCAATATGTTTTCACTAAAATTTTTGTTTATCTGTAATATAGTGTATAAAGTTATTTTTTTTATGTGTCTGATTATTTTTCTAGTATTAGTATTCACTATAATAATTATTGTGAGTAGAAATAAGGTTTATAAAGATGAGTTGAGCTCCTCTTGGAGAAGTTTTGTAAAGAGTTTGTGTACACGGGTTGGAGTGCTGTTCAAACGGTGGAGGGAAACATGTGGGCAACTTTCTGTAACCAAAGCCCCACTCTCTCGCACCTTTGTCGGCTTAAGCAGCCTTTTTTAACTACGCATATCTATTAACCTGCTGCTAACAAGTTTAGCAGCAACCAAGCACCCACCCTCCCTAAAGAATCAGTAGAAGTTTACGGGTTGGCCAAACCAGGCACCCTGAAGTGATGCCTAAGTTAGCAGATTCAACGAGATATACGCAGGAAAGATAGTTATTAGACCTTGAAAACTCGTCCTGGAGGATCAGACCAGCTTGTAATCTGGGATTCGGAAGATCTCAGTAGCAGCATTGAACCGTGGGAAGTAACACCAGACAGTATGTTAAGGCAAGGCAGTTTCCTTGGGAACTATGGGGTGGTAGTTCTAGTATCGGTTAAGAATGGTCTAAAATATTGTGGATAATCCTAAAATTTTGTATGTATTTGATGCTGGTGACTTATTTGTTGCTGATGCCAAACTCAGATTCCCTTGTAATGTATGCCTGTATTAAATGGTAAGTTGTTTTATATGGGTGTTTTACTTCCCTCTTTGAGCCATGTATTTAGGGTCCATTGTTCAGAGACTAAGTTAAATAGTATATTGATACTTTTTTTCTGGAGAGAGTCAAGCCTCTAATAAGATGCCTTCTGCTCAATTTTCAGGTCAAGCCAGGCTGAGCCAGTACTTACCAGGACTACTATCTTGTTATTGCTATCCTGTATTATTGGTTTAGCGCTTCTATTTGATTATAATAATAATATCCTGTATTATTTCTCACTGGGTTTTTCCTGCTCTAACCCAAAATTCCGTGTCTCCCTCTTATCCTATGACTTTAGCTACTTTTAGCTCTTCCACTGTTAAACGAGCAGGTGGTGGCAGTATATTTCTTAGAGAATACCTTCTTTTCTCTCAATTTCTAGTAATTTTCCCTTTTTATTTTTTCATCTACATTTTC